>CM042436.1:15883255-15930755 GCA_023631565.1 Gymnocephalus cernua
AAGAGTCCCCTCTTGGGAAAAGTGCTGCCGCTTGTCCGTTTTGTGCTCTCCATTATAAAATCTGCTCAGTTCAGGACGGCAGGAGTTTCTTATCTGACAAATAAATATCGACGAAACAATTAGGTCAATAGGCAGATCTGGTTTATGAAGCAGCCTTGAAAAATACTGACACTCACAGGCCTCGATAGCGCCCTTTCAGCACGGCGCTGGATGAAGCAGTTGGAGAGAGGAAAACGTAAGAGTGTAACTTTAGGATTTATGCTACTAATTTATGCTACTCATTTATTTTCAGCTCAATTTAAAAATGATCAAAACTGAGGTTATATGTTTGCATGAGGTGTGTTAAATGTGACTTTATTTCCTTTTTTATTTCTGCACCTTTTTGTAATTTGTTTTAGAAGAAGCTATCCTTGTGTTCTCCACTAATAATGTATTATAACCTCATCGCAAATCCATGGGTAGAATTTGTAAAAAAAAAGCAATGTTTTGGAACAGGAGTTTTTTAAATTCTGCCAAAGTTAAACAATCGGGACAACTGCATGACATGTAGGCAAATCGGCACCATTGAAAATAGGCCTAATTAGCTATTAACAGTCCCTGTTTACAAATCATTACCAGTAAACATGTCTAGCATGCAGGTGTATTTATACAAGGTGTCAGTTCAAGCCTGCAGCCACCTGTAATACTGCAGCAGCTGGTCTAAATGGCCATATTTAAAAATGAAACATAATCTGTCACATCCCTCATTGGGTCCTGTGTATCCGCTCTTTGTTCTGGCTGACACTGGAGCTAAAAAAAAATCTATCGACATTTTCTGAATGGATCCTCTTGGCTGTAGAACAATAGTGCAGCTGTACTGCATACGAAAGCAGCAACAAATTGGACTTTGACCGCGGCTACATCTGTACGCCGTGTTTGGAGCTTAGCAATAACGCCTTGTGCAGCGCCGGCCCAATCAGTCTGACAGGCCGATCGTACATCTGGAAGCCATCCATAAACTAGAAAGAGAGAGGGAGGGGATAAGGGGAAGGGGTCAATGGCTGTCTTCCTGTTCCTGTGTTTCCTGTTCAGCAGACCCGCTGGCTGCCTTCATGCCTCCTCTGCTTTCCCCTTGCACACACATGCACCTTTCCCGAAACCTTTAGATCTTAAGTGGAGCAAACTCAACACTGATTCAACACTATAGAAATGTGAAAGTTATGAACTTTCCCATGAGTGTGCACATGTTTATCCCTAACTGGAACTCAACAGCTTATGGAATACATCCAATTAATGGCAACTGGACCCAAAGGAGACATACTACACCTCTCTCCTCTCTCTCTGCCTCCGTCTTTAGGGAATAGTGCTATATAAGGACGCGAGGAGTTGAAACATGCGTTAACAGTTTCTCAGTCCTTGGCCTGCTTTTTCTCCTTTTCTCGAAGGGTTTGTTCACACAGCTCAACCCACTGCACCAGACTCAGCTGAGCTTTACGAGGTCATGTCTCCCAAAAGCCACCTTGATGTCCTCAGGGTTTCGTTGTGGCTAACACTTAAGCGGCGCAAACACCGTCTTGGTGCAAAGGTGGCTTTCGGCAACTGCCGAGTGATCCGCCATGGCGAAAGAGGAGCTGTGCTGGGGGGGGGGGACTGTGTGAATAGGCATTATCTGGGTCAGTGCTGTGTGGGTATGTAGACGGGGACTATGGTGTGTAGAGGATATAGCGAGCGCCTAAGCCTTTGTGATTTTGTGTGTCATTTATTCAAACACAAAAGCGAGGAGATGGGAAAGAGGGAGAGGGAGAGGGGCAAAGGGATGGAGTTTAGGAGGGACATGTGAAAGAGACGAGATAAAGGCGTAATGAAGTAAAAGGTGGCTGTCATCAAACTAAAGGAAAAGTTCAATCAGACGGAGGGACGAGCAGCATAAAGACACACTCCCACAGACGGGTAGAAGAACAAATAAATGGTCTTCAATAGATCCATATATCCGTTTGTCCTTTAAGAACATCTGGCTAGTAATAACACCGCTTAATGCCCTTATGCCTGCAGCAGTGTACATACACACACACATACACATATGCATTACGTGGACGTAAATCTCTGGACTTGCTGTCTAAATCCTTCTGTTAGCTGCCCACTCCCTTCCTACCCACATATTCTTGCTCTCAAGCTCCCTGAGCTGCCACCAAGAGAAGAGAAAAGATGTATGTGTGTGTGTGTGTGTGTGTGTGTGTCTGTGTGTCTGTGTGTGTGTGTGTGTGAACATACTACATGCAGGAGGGAGCGCTTGACCTTCCAAAGTCTGTATGTGATCAACATAAAAATGCTCACTTTCTGGCTTCTACTGTCCACATGACACACACACACACACACACACACACACACACACACACACACACACACACACACACACACACACACACACACACTTCTGCTGTAAGGATAGAGGCAGAGATCAAGCTCTGTGTTGGAGAGGCAATAAAGGCAGGTTCCCTACTGAGCTTTCAACACACACCTATACGCGCACACACACACACACACACACACACACACACACACACACACACACACACACACACACACACACACACACACACAGACAGGCCTCTGTAAGTGAGCTAAATCACTTTCACAGGTGCAAAGATTAGCCTTTTCCTACATCTGCTGCCTGCTTAAACCTTTCATTATGAACTGAGGCTGCAATCCTCTTATGAGATATAAAATGTAAAAGTCTATTGTGTGTGTGTGTGTGTGTGTGTGTGTGTGTGTGTGTGTGTGTGTGTGTGTGTGTGTGTGTGTGTGTGTGTGTGCGTGCGTGCAGTCTAGAGGTGTTGAAATGGACATGGACGATGCTGCATCAATAATCGACCGGGCCATAATCGATTATTTCTGTTTACAATTTATTCATGTGCTCAGTGCTGTAGTTTTATGTATCCAATTTATTTAGTATTAGAGAACTGCAAAATGTTTTGTTTTTGAAGCTTGAAAAGCTATGAATTAAATATCCTGTATGGTTTTAATAGAAAAATTTGCATCGAGATATCGAATCGACTCGCTGACATGATAATCGTAATCAAATCAAATCGGGAGATCAGTGAAGATTCACACCTCTAACTTTTGGTGGTCATAGTTTTTCTTTCATTATATGCATCTGAGTGCATATTACAACATGTATCATATCACTTTCTCTTATGTGTACAGAATGTTAAGTTGTCTCGCAGAAAACAAACAAACAAAGGCTTTAACTGTAAGTCATTTCCCGCTGCGCTGTGGTCGGAGCCAGGTCTGATCGACTCAGCGGCTGAGCAGCAGGCCTTTGATCGTCACTGGGCAGACAGAAAGTCCAATTCCCCTCCACAGGTTGAGCAAAGCTTTCCAAAAATATGATGTCATAGTTGTGGTCAAATGGGGTTTGGAGTGTGTACGAGCTAAAGCAGTGTGATGTTTTCCTGGCTTTAAGGTTTTATAGCTCTCTGTGTGTTGCCGTTGTCAAAATGTCCTTCGCTCCGGCAAACAACAACAACCTTCGAGCTAGCAAGCTACACGCTGAAAATGGCAAGTTTTGAAGAAAATTTGGATCGTGCAACAAGGCAGGCCTGCTTGGTTCTTTCGGGGAATGATTGTAAAGATTTACAAAGAATATGTTTATGGCATTTACTCTCTAACTGGGACGTTTTGGGACCAATTGGCGGGGATTGTGATGGATGAAGTACATAAGGCAATATACTAGTAAGAGCAAATTACATTTAACCATGTATCCAGATAATTTAAATAGAGATAGGGCTGGCAATGTGAGACTAGGGTTTATAGTATATGGCTCTGCCTTCAAGGAATAGTTCAACATTGGAGCTATTTTGTAGCTAAAACAGCGTACTCATCCACCCGACACTTCTGTGGAGCGTCTCTTGCTGGAAGTTGCCACATACAGTCTGTATGCACATTTGGCAGGTTTGGCACATACCAAACCTGCCAACTTAAGTGTGATCACCAGACTTCAGGAAGTTACTGCACCCAGGCAAGAAATATTCACATAACTCTCCGTAACACTGCAACATGCCGTTGTACACATGATATATGTGTTAATTAGTGAGCTTTAGAAGTGTGGGTAGGCATATTTAGCTACATTTGGACAGATACAGGCTAGCTGTTTCCCCCTGTTTCTAGTCTTTATGCTAAGCTAACCAGCAGTGGGCAGTAGCTTCATATTCACCAGACAGGCAAACTAACTCTCGGCAAGAAAGCAAATATGCATGTGGAGGCCTGTTCTTTTGAACTTCTTTTAAACTTTGCCACCTCAAAGAGGCTCTACTTTTGACTTCCACATGAAACAGTCAAAATCACAATGGTACAGTCAGTGGTGGAATGTAACTCAGTACATTTTCTCAAGTACTGTACTTCAGTACAAATTAAAGTTACATTTCAGAGAGAACTATTGTACTTTTTAGTCCACTACTCGACTTGAGACTCGTCCTCGAAAGACTTCAGACTTGACTCGGACTTGAGCTGCGGGACTCGTGAACAATGTTTATTTTTAGGAAACGTCCGATGAGCTCGCTGTTATTCCGCTCCTTCCGTTACCTATAACGAACACACATGTCGACTGCACCGGCCACTGCTGTGCCATTCATCGTAAGCTTTGGGTTTAAAAACTTCCAAAACGACGGCCCAAACAAAAGAAGATAAAAGATTCTGGCTCAACCACATCTAATTTTATCAGGCATCTGAAAACGCATCCTGACAGGTCAGTAAACATGTGTAACGTTAGCTCAGCATTGACCATCTAATGTTACCGTTAGAGACTTGAGACTTGACTTGGGCTCTGGCCCAGAGACTTGAGACTTGACTTGGACTCAAGCTCAAAGACTTGAGACTTGACTTGGACTCTAGCTCAGAGACTTGTGAGCATCTCTGCCAGAAACCCATTGTGTCTGCACCCACAGCGTTCCAAATGAACACATAGTTGACAAGACAATTCACACTGGTTCGGACACACATTGGACTTGTTCCTCATTTATTTTCCACTTTGGTTTCAGTCCAGTTTGAGAAGTGAGAAGAACAGCAGGAGGAGCTAAGTGGAATCAGTACGACGAGTTTGGTGTGACTTTGAAAAGTTCCTCATGTAAACTACAAGTTGAAACAGCATCAAACAGACAAACGAAATAGGAAGAAATGGGAAGAAGGAGACCATTAGACAGGTTTAGCCGACGGACAGACATGTCTTGCTGACCTATATTACTTTTGCCCGCTGAGAAAGAGAGAGAGGCGATGAGAGCAAGAGAACTTGTGTGGAGGTGACAGGTGTCTGTCCTTCTCCACTCCGTCTCCTCCATCTCTCAGGCATCTGAGGCAGTAATTGGTGCTGTCAGACACACAGAGAAGGACAGGACACACACACACACACACACACACAGCTGCACACCCGTACACACTCCTGCCCTTCAGCATGAACCTCTAGGGTTTAAAGCAGGAGAGGAGAATTCACTACATTCCCTACCAGCTGTGAGACAGCAGGGGAGGGCAAGGGAGTACAAGGTGGAAATGGAAGAGGAGTAGAGGAAACAGCGGCAGACGGAAACAGAGACGGAGAAGCGAAACAGAATGCACAAGAGACAAAGATACAGAGAGCAAAGAAAAGCAAAGGAGGCGGAGGGGGGGGGGGGGGGGGGGGGGGGGCTTGCGCTGCACTGACAGAGGCCTCGGCATGGGGTAGAGAGAGATGGAGGAGAGCTGACGAGGGGGAGCAAATGTATGAGGCAGGGAGAGAGAGAGAGAGAGACAGAGAGAGAGAGAGAGAGAGAGAATGTGTTTGAATAAGAGTGAGAGAGAGATTGTGTAACTCCAGTGGCGAGGAAGCCGATGAGTATGATTTCATGTGATTGAGCAGCAGAGCCCAGCAGAGCAGCAGTGTGTTTAGTGCACACCACCGTGCTTAGAAACCCAAATAGGTGAATGAATGACGCAACACCAAAGCACAAAAGACACACAAATATGTATTTAAGTTGCAGTGTTAAACATAAAGGACAGGGCTGCTGATAGTCTATATTTTTCTTACTGTCAACAAAACCCATAAAGACCATAACCAATAATGTATTGATCCTACTAACAAGTATTGTCTGCGTAGCAAACGTCTGATTATGCGTATTCCTCTGTGTTATAGAGCTCCTATTGTTTTTCATCAGAAACACATTAATGAGTCCCACCCCTGCACCGGTGGCCATTTGGCCTCCATTACAATAAACATGGCCCCAGTTTTAAGTCACTCACACAAACAGTACAACGTCCTGTTGCTCTCCTGTTTGCTAAAAAAACTATAGAGTTAACTTTATTTTACAGATTGCTTGTGATTTTCTTAAAACAAATTGGTATGTAATGACATGTCCAAGGAAGGTACCTTTGAAAAGACTGTAATTTGGTACTTATATACATATATATATATATATATATATATATATATATATATATATATACATGACATTCATTCACAATTTGTTAGTTCCAATTGCTCCAATTGAAGATGATGGGATCTTCAAGTCTTTGCACAGCAGGTGAGCTGAATTGGCATGAATATGCATGAGTCTGTTTGACCGTCAATGACCGGCAAGCATACAAATAAATCTGGACAATAACTCCGGACAATAAAGTGTCAATGATTAGCATTCACTTGTGTTTACATTTTTCGAGCCATTGAGAAGCACACACAGTTCTTTTAAGGACATTTCCTGTTTTCTATGTTGTAAGTTGGAACATTGACTCTGTTTCCCCTTTAATTAGTATTAAATTACAGTTTCTTTAGGTAAGGTAGAAACTACAAAATGAAACCTCGCCTCATTACTAAACCTTTACAAAAAAAATGAAGCTACATTTGTGACCTGTTTTTCAAGACTAACACCTTCATTTAGAGTAAATTGGATGGAGTGCCTCAACAGTCAAAAAGTATCGAGCAATGAACTAACACTTAATTACTTTTGGTCTTTTAATGAGATTAACAACAAAATATGAATATATAATAATTATACAATTACTCTAACTTGGTATGAAATCACTGTCAAGATGCATCGTAGCTTCTACAGCTGCAAAGATTAATCGATTAATCAACTAGTTGTCAATCCTCTGATTCCAGCTTCTTAGATATGACTAATTTCTAGTTTCTGTACTCCTCTGTGACAGTAAACTGAATATCTTTGAGTTGTGGGCAAAACAAGACATTTTTTGAGGACGTCATCTTGGGCTTTTGGGAACCACCGATCCACATGTTTCACCATTTTCTGACATTTTATAGACCAAACAACTGAACGATTAATCGAGAAAGTATCGACAGATTCATAGAAAAAGGAAATAATCGTTAGTTGCAGCCCTAGTAGCTTCCATCACTTGTGGTGCTTGTCTTTAGACCAACGTTTAGACCACATTTCCCATGAATCGTATGATTTCCTCTTTCATAGTCAGTTACTACTTTCTGTGTGAGCAGCATCCTTTTTTGTCATAAAACAATTTCACCAGATTTAATCTAATCCGGTGTCCAACATCAAAACATACACACACACACACACACATTTAAACACGCTTTGTGCCTCACTTTAGGGAATAAGAAGCATGCATGGGGTGGGAAAATAGAAAAAGTGAAAGATGAACCCATGATCTATAAATGTTTAACGAGTGCAGACAGAGGAGATGAGGGCTGCGCGGAGAAGGAGGGAGACAGAAAGAAAAATGGTGAGGTGAAAAAGGAAGACAGTGTAAGAAAGGATCTGTGAGGAGCAAGACGGGGGGGGGGGGGGGGGTGGGGGGCTTGTTGGGGGAGAGAGGCAGAGAACAGTCCCATTATAGAAGCAGACACCAGAGCAAGGTTAGAAAATAGCAGAGAGGAAGGGAGAGAGCCAGAAAAAAAGGATGTAATTGGAGGTGTCTGGTGTTTGTCTAACACAGAGAGAGAGGCTAGTAATGATTCCATTAGCGCCTTACATCGAGAGAGAGAGAGAGAGAGAGAGAGAGAGAGAGAGAGAGAGAGAGTGAGAGAGAGAGGAAATGGGAGCCAGAGGGAGAGGAGTGTGACACGGGGACGAGAAGGGGAGGCTAGAGAGGCCAGAAGAGATTCACACGGAACATTTGAACAAGAAAACAATGAGCATCAGAGCAGCTATAATGGTAACAAAGACGAAAACAACCGCACACAAAAAGAACAAGAGAAAGGGAATTCAAGGCGTCCATTAAAAGGCTTGTTCATCTGCACGATGGTGATAATTGCAGATGCCCCTCCAGTCCTTTCCCCAGCTCTCTCCCTCACCTCAGCTCTTCCTCCCTTTGTGTGACGGCAAACGAGAGAGGGTGATTTAAATGCATTAGCCGAGTGTTTTCCCTATGTAAGACCTACGGACTGTGTCAGGGCAGGAACCTTTTGTTTGGAGCTGACGGCGAGCGCTGAGAGGTATCTTTAAAAGCCTGGCCCTTGTTCTCTCATTAAAAGCGCAACGCACTAGGTTGTTGTTGCTTTTCTGTGTCCTCCCATGTCTTTGTTAAAAGCAGGCTGATTACACACGCGGTTACATTAGGTGGCTAAGTGAAATTTCCGCAAAGGAAAGGAAAAAAATATCCGAATATAGGCACGTGCCGGCGAAACGGCACCGGCGCCAACGTACTTTTCATGAAAGAAAGCCGGTTCCCAGGGTGTTCATTTGGCATTATCTCACAGGCTGCAAACAAATATGAGATATGTTGGACTGACATACGCGGGACAGCAAATTCTCCTGCTGCATGAGGAGGAAATTTCATTGCTATGCAAATCCTTCCCAAGATACCACAAAAATGCTTTTCCTAACACTGAGTAGGTGGCGCAGACAACCCTGCGGCGGAGAGGTTTCAATTCACCACTAAATAATTAAAATCTATTAGAAAATGCTATTTGATTGTTTCCAGAAGAATTGCTTCGCCACAAAATATGCCTCGAAATGAAGTGAAACAAAAAACCTGGCTTCCCCTCCTGTGTTGCACACACGGGACACCTGTTTTTGCCTACACACACACACACGCACGCACGCACGCACACACGCACACACACACATACACACATGCATCCACATCTGTATTGACCATAACTTATTAGACGAGACGAGGGACACATATATTTCCTGACCTCTGACCTCAGACTGTCAAAAGGCCTCGTTACATCAACACGCGACTACAGCACACGTGCACTAACACACATGCACACGCTGTTATTGAGTTGAAGCTAGCTCGTTAATCGTGCTTACCTTGCTCTATTTATTCTCTGCGGAGCGATGAGACTCAGGGAGCAGACTGACGAGGTCATGAAGCTCACTGAGGTCAACCGCTTTGCTGCGTCAGACTGACTTGAAATAAAGTTTCGATACTGGATCACCTGTCAAATAACCCCAGCGTGTCATCTTTACAAGACGCAGAGATTCAGCTCAACCGTCGGCGTTTGACGATTGAGATGCAGCCAGAGTTCTGCCACAATCTGTGCACATTACCAGTCTGCAAGCTGCAGAGTACAACTTCTGTTCCTTTTCACTTGTCTCAAGGCCCAACTGCCAAGTTTTCTAGGCGTCTTGGCTCCTGCTTCTCCAAAACAACTGAAATTGCATTATGTGCACCGATTTCCAAGTATGCAGTGATGAATATCTTTGATTCCATTTTCTTTTCGGGGAAGAAGCAAGCCCATGGGGACAGGTGACGGTGTGAATCTAATACAGCTTGCGCACTCCAATGCATGCGCACACAGTATGTACAACTCACACACACGCACACACACACACACACACACACACACACACACACACACACACACACACACACACACACACACACACACACACATACAAACGCACAAATACTGCACGAGCCATCTGTGGAATTTTACGATTCAATAATCTGCTTCCTAAGGCATACCTTTTCCTCTCCTGCAACACAAACACACATCAATAAACACTTTCTCACACACACTCGTACCATTCTCCAATACTCAGTGGGGAAAATGAGATATTCAGCTTTGACAAACACACACACTCCAAAAAAGAAAACAGAAAAGTGAGATGCCTCAAAGCAACTCCTACCCGTTTCTCTGCCTGCAATAACTGTCCTCACAGACACACACACACATCAGTAACCTAAATAAACAGAGTCGTTGTACACATATATTTACACATCACATATTCACGCCGCAGAGAGACGAATAGACATGATTGCTGTGCTTCATTTAAAAGAGCATTTTTGTAAACTTATGGAATCTTAGAAGGTCAACCTTTATGAGACCTGTGCATACAGAAATAAACACTAAGAGGCACTCAGGTGTAAAATGTGCAATAACATGCAAGCATTAAAGCAAATACATAACAGCACTAGGGCTGGGTATCGTTCAAAAAATAACAATACCGTGACTTCTATAGCGGTTTCGAAACAATATTTTTTTCTATACCAATTTTATATAACAAAAATAAGTTAAAACCTTACACATTACAGCACAACTCTTTATCCCTCACACACACTCACATTCCCATAAATACTAAACTTACAAATACATCCCACACATGCCCCCCCCCCAGACCCTGACTTACGTTGGCAGACGTCCTTGTTCTCCTCGAAGCCCGGTTTGCACACACACCTCCCAATGGGAACCAGCCAGCCTCCGTCTGCACTGCAGTACATCTTCGGAGCCTCAAACTCCTCAGAGGCATTCACACACACACCGTGGACCTCCACCAGTGCCGTGTCTCCGCCCGTTATTGTGTCGGGGAACTGAGCCAAGTTAAGCACAGTGACGGGACACTTCTTGTAGAAGACCCTGACTGAGACCAGAGCGATGCAGGCGCCAAGGTCCTGGAAGGCCAGGTAGAAGCCCTTTTTACTCAGGTTGCTGATGTCGCGCACCTCCGTGTTCAGCTTCATCACGCGGTCCCCAACGTCCACCTGCAGACGAAGCACATTTCACAGTGTTAGGCGTTAACTTTGTTGGGAGCATTCAAATTCAATCAGAGCATTTTTTTCCTTTTCTTTTTTGAGTCCAAAAAGTTGGAATTCTATTTTGGTACAATGTTGCTGCCTGAAACTCAGCGACTGAAAGGCAGAAATAATGATGTCCTCAAAATCCTGACAATTTGGCAAGCAAATGGGATAAGATAACTTAGTTTAAATATAACCCACATTCAAACCCAGAGTTATTTTCTAAGGGTCGGTGGCAAATGGTGAATATCTAATTTTGGAATTCTGTTAGAGAATCAGATGGCCACATACACACAGACAGAGCTTTAAGCTGAAATAAGTATAGAAAACACAGTACAGGAGATAGCCAGCATCCAGCTGCAATGGGAAAGACTGTGATTCATTTTGTCCCTTTTTTTCCTTTTAAAGAAGGAGGACGAAGAGTAAAAATCCTCACTGAGGACAAACAAAACATTGGGCAGATGTCAGAACTGGCCATATTCACTTTAGTGATAGTTACAAGGTCATTTGGAAACCTTATTTTGTGTGTGTGTGTGTGTGTGTGTGTGTGTGTGTGTGTGTGTGTGTGTGTGTGTGTCCATACCTGTGTAAAACTCTCATCTGCAGCAATGGTATCGATCTTGACATACTGGCTTTCCTTGATGAACCACAGGTTGGCATTGTTGGACTCATAGTAATACATGTTGAATGTCTGCAAGACAAACACCCATCACCTTTCAGATTCTAGAAGTTGGACTTCTCAGACCAAACAGAATAACACACAGTAAAACTAGAGAGATACAAGTGAGAAGGTCCTTCCAATGTGAAGTTTTAATAAGGTTCCCATAGCTCTCTAGCTATTCTGCTGCTACTTTTCAAATCTCAGTCCATCTGTCTCGATGGCCAGTCAGCAAACCTGTCTGCAATTTCATGAAGTGCAGCTCTGTACTGTCTCATATTATCGCCACTACTCATTCTGGAGATGTAATGAGAGTGTGGAAAGGGTGCAGAGGGCAGACAAAGTAGAGAGAAATGAATACAGAGGAGCAGTGATATCGGGCTGATATGAGAGGACTGGGGACAATACAAAAAATATATTAGAAGTTAAAATATACGAGGAGCCATAAAAGAAGCCTCTAGAGCGTTTTCTGTTTCATTCTCTGTTTGCTATTCTCTCATGTCATTCTTTTCCTGCCTTTTGTCTATTTATCTATTTATCATCAGCCATCAAAGTGAATCTGTGTGTTCGTGTTGAGTGAGTATTGAATGGAAAAGGCTGTCAAATGAAATTATGAAAAATGTTCAAAAGGCCATTTTTGCAGCTCTGCAGTTCCATGTAGTATAATTTGCAGAATAAGCATTGATTTCATACCAAGTAATTATAGTAAACCCCAAAACTACCACTTTTGAACTGGCCTTACATTAACATATATGTTATATGAAACCATGCTGTGATACTGAAATCATCCAATATTCAGTGAAATGTGGGGACACAAATCCTTCCCTAACACCGATTTAATGTTTATTTCATAAGTATTATGTAAACTGGCTTCATGCTTGCTTCTCATACTTTAATGTCTTTTTGCTGTCTCGAGATTTTCTGCTGCAGTAAGAGGAAGCAGCAGAGGCAAACAACACTGCATAATTGTATCAGATAAAGCATGAAGATCAGGCAGGTGTAATTGTAAATGCTGAGAAGTGTTATTGAAGTTAATTTGCCGATTTAGTTGATTAGCTGAGCCCGCTAAACAAAGTGTTGATTGTGTGTGCTCTTGGGTGAATTTGTTCCAATTTGTAATTAAACCATTTTCATGACAAATATGTTTCTGCTGTGCTCGTTATACATTTGAGAAGGGAAGGATATAAGAAATACTGATTACATTAACGTGAACACAATTTGATCCAAAAGACTAAAAGCACTGCTCAGGGAATATTTTGGAGCCCTGCAGAAGTGATTTGTTACTTCTGAGGCAACCCCCACACTGCAAACAATTTCTGCCTCCGCCATGTTCCAAATCAAACTCACTCCTGTGCTATTGATCTCCAAAGCAGAAATGCGTCTTTATTTTATTTATTTTTTTAACTTGCTTCCCTCCAAAAGAAGTTTAGAGTGAACACAGCTACACACCAGAACCCATGGAGCTCGTCAACAAAATAAGCAGCACAAATGCGACAGGAGGGCTTCCACACACGCACGCACACACACGCACGCACGCACGCACACACACACACACACACACACACACACACACACACACACACACACACACACACACACACACACACACACACACACACACACACACACACACACACACACACGCAGACACAAGATGCAAGGACATTTACTAACTGCCACCATACTGCCTGTGTGTTTAAATGCGTGCATGTGTATTATCCTGTGTGCAGTGTTGGGAAGGTAACTTTGGAAATGTAATAGGTTACTGATTACAAGTTACCCTATTTAAAATGTCATAGCAGTGTTACTATTACTATTACAATTACTTTTCCAGAGTAATGTGACTTATTACATTTCATGACTTTTTGACTACTTTTATAAATGTGTGACGACAGCTTGAGAGGTCATTTAATTGTATTGTATTTAATTCAAACAGGAGAACCAATCGAGAGCATCACAATAGCATCAAACTTTACTAAACGGCTGTGGCTGGAAACGGCAAAAGAAGACATTGTACACAAGAAAAACATGCAAAGCCACAGAATTAATATAATTTAACATATAGCCTAGCTTTTTACTAAATATTCAGATGTAACCCCCAATGTAATCATGAACATTTTCATAGGTAACTGTAATTTAATTACACATCTTCCCAGCAACGGTAACAGATAAGAGTTAACCTTTACTTTGTAACTAAATTATGTTATCCTGTTACATGTAACTAGTTACTCCACCAACAATGCCTGTGTGTGTGTGTGTGTGTGTGTGTGTGTGTGTGTGTGTGTGTGTGTGTGTGTGTGTGTGTGTGTGTGTGTGTGTGTGTGTGTGTGTGTGAAAGGATGCAGACCTCCTTGCAGGTACCGGGGACCCCGGGCAGGCTGTTGCAGTCCCTCAGGGTGAATTTGATCTCAATGTGGACGCGCTGCGCTCCTTCTCGGCTGATGTGACGCGTCCTCAGCCAGTTGTTTTGGTTGGCCTCCATGACGTTACACACCTGGTAGGTCCTCATTGGGGTGTTCCTCTCATCCATCACACTGATCTCCTCCCACTGAGGATGAGAGAGAGGAGTTTGTTTAGAGAGAAAGGAGGGATAAAAAAGCAAAGTGGGTATACTAGATGAAAGAGAGAGTTGTTTATTTGACATGAAATGTCTGATTGGACTTCCACATTTATCGGATGACACTTTGTTACATGGAGAGCAAAAGAAAGAAATGGGAGAAAGAAAGAAAGAAAGAAAGAAAGAAAGAAAGAAAGAGAACGAAAGAATGAAAGAAAGAAAGAAAGAAAATAATATCAAAATACTGGGAGGGATGTGAGGACAAAGTGTTAAAAAAAGGTGTAGGAAAGTGGAAGGGAAGGGAAAGGGTGAGCAGGATGAGGAGAGGGAGAAAGGAAAGGAGGGTGCAAAAGAGAAGAGGTGAGTGTTTGGCGAGTGTTTGAGTTGACGGGGAAATCCCTTCAACTTAAACATACATTTCAAATCAAAGAGCAAGTGGCAGAGTGACGTTCAGCAGCACAGGGCCGGCTCGACGACGGCACCACTCAGCTGCGAGATCGTCTTATTTCATCGGCAATCAATGGACAAAGGAGATCTCAGTCCAAAGATTGCTTATGGGAAACTGGGCCCAAGTTCAATGAGCTGTGGTTTTGGTGCAAACCAACGCTACGCCTGCGTGTTCTGTTTTCATGTCTGGGTGAATATGAGTGATGATCTGTGTCAAGATGACTGAAGGGCTGTCTTTGTCCATGCTGCACGTGTGCATAGAGTGAGCATGTTTTTTCTAAAGTGAATGCGTGATTTAGCGCTTAAGAGGTAGGAGTGTGTGTATGAGTGAGACACGGAGAGAAAGAGGGAGCGAGAAGGAGTAGGTAGGACAGAGCTACTTTGTCTCCCGTCATCTGCTACCATCTGTTTCCACTTCTGACTAAGGCAGTAATTGAGAACACTTCTCGCATGAGCAGGAAAACATTTCTATCTACACACATGCACACACACAGACAGGCACGCGCGCGCACACACACACACACACACGCACACACACACACTGGATGAGTCCTAGTTTGTGGTGAGGGATGAGAGGACCACCATCTTTGTTCTGAGCTCCTGTCATCATCTTGAAAACTGAAGCTGTAAGCTCCAGAGCGATGAGCACTTATCACCTTACAGTAGTCCAACCATGTAAACACAGACCCTGTGCAGGCATGATACACACACACTCACGTGTGCACACACACACCTGCCCACACCAAGAACCACGGGACTATCTACCTGTCAACCCTAACGTTTAATTTAAAGTAGAAATAAGGAAAAGAAAGAAGACAGGCTAATACAAAAGCAAATAAAGCATAATAAAAACTAAAACTTCCAAGCTAAGCCTGGATTCCTGAGGTTAATGTGATGTGACGGCCCAACAACCCGGCAAAAGCTTGACGCATTTCACCTCCGAGTCCTGAGCGCTAAAACAGACCCACATAAAAAAAACACACACATTCTCACATAGACTCTCCAACTCTCTCTTGCACACTCAGAGACTTTTACTCCCCCACAGCCTCCGCTGAAACATCTACTGTGTAGGAATTGGAGCTCGAAAGAAAGGGATCTCTCTTGTTCATGACCCAACATAGCTTCAGAACTGCAGAAAGGGAGAGAAGGACGAAAAGGGAGTAGAAGAAGAAGAAGAAGAAGAAGAAGGAGACGAGGCAGAAGACTGTTTAAGCTGCTGCAGCCAGCTGAGACAAATGTCCCAGTTCAGAGTTTAAAGATTACATATATAAAGGATGTATCGCTGGAGTCTTGCTCGACATTATGTGCTCACAGCAACTGAGAGTTCTCGATTTAATTAAAAGAACAAAACACAAGACAGAGGGAAAAAGAGAGAGAGAGAGCAGAGAGAGGAATGAATGTTGTTAAATTACAGGCGCGCCTGGCAGCTAAATAGACCCATCTGTGTAGAGCTGAGACCAGTCGGACATCACAGGACGGTCGCACACACCCACACACATATACACACACAGACACACACACACGCACACACACACACACACACACACACACACACACACGCACACACACACACAAAGCTGAGTCCCCAGGGAGTGGTGATTAAAGCATTTATGGGAATAGTCATTGAGGGATAAAGAGGGCTTTATGATGTCTTTGTTTATTTCTTTGTAGGCAGAGTTTGGAGTGGCTGGATTACTGCCACTTCCTGGTGCGCGACTTATTTCCCTAGTTGGCGAGTCTGTTCATTGTCACATTTGCCTGCATGTTGTAATGCACAGGTGTGTTTGTGAACATGAAAACAACCTGCTCGCCCCCGTATTTGCTAACGATACACCAGCCGCTTGAGAGAAAAATCGACCAAAAACACAACTCGGAGAATGTTTGGATAGGCTGAAGAGTTTAAGCTCCCTTTCTCTCTTACTCTAGAGTCTAAATGCATGCGCGCACACACACGCGCACAGTCGCACGCACACACACACACACACACACACACACACACAAACACACACACACACACACACACACACACACTAATTAACATTAATAACCCTCCTTCCTGAACCCTCAATCACATCGGCCAATCAGCCCGCTTGATTGCTTTGAAGTGAAGCAGAGACGTCGGATCAGGGCTTAAGTTCAACCATTCACCAGCTTAACATAATATCCCTTCTTCTGCAATCATCTGATGGCTACACCTACAACGACTTAATTGGCCCCCAAACTCTGGAACAAACTCTGTTTTAGTGGGGAGGGGCAGAGATGGAAGATGAAGAAACAGGAAGGGGTGGGTGGGGGAGAAAAGAGGGCCGAGGAGCCTCTGGGGGAGTAGAGATGCTGTGGGGCCCCTCCATTTTCAGACATCATTAAGACGTATCTGTTTTGTGTCCCTCACGAGGAACACCCCTGCCTGGTGACAGAAGTGGGTCGCTCCACGCAGTCTCAGGCACATCCGGCCCTGCACGGCTTGGATTAAGCCTGACCTGCAGGGGTCAAGTGTGCTTTAGGAGTAATTCAGGTAGACAGTGGTCTCAGATTGGTGGGAATTGCCTCTCGTTGAGACCAGTCCCCAGGTTTAAAGTTCAAAGGTTAACTAGATAATCCTCCTGTTATGAAACACAAGAACCTTCTCACAGCACTGGCACCTTTTCTTCTCCCAGTCTGTCGCTCTCCTATCACACTCTGTCCCTTCTCTTTTCCTTTACATTAGATCCTTTTCTGTTGATAAATCGTTGCCATATTTACTTTTGAGACATATGTATAATTCTATTAAACAAACAGGAGTATTGCCAACAGGATTGGCAGCCTCTACTCGTCTCTATACTGCTCCATACCAAAGTTCAAGCTGTGTTGGCGCGGTGGTTTTACTCAGGAAAGCCCGACAAGGGTAGATGTGTTTCTTCAAACCGCAGTAAGAGCTTGTCATCCCCAGCCTTTAATCTAACAGCTCACTGTTTCTGCTTATTTCATCCTGCAATATTTAAAACTGATTTGCTGACCATAAAGCATATGTCCATAAATTGATGCATAGACCTGTTTTTGCTCCACAAGTCACTGACAAACACTGTGCCTATTTTAAGTAGAAGCAGCTATATTTCATCCAATTTCGCCTTTTGCATTTGTTCTTTTTACTGACAATGACGAGACTTAAAAAAAGAGTGAGGAGGATCATGTTTACCTAGGAATAAGATAACATCGCCTTCATGTACCACGAGGCGAAATAAGAACCATCACAGCGAAGACTTTACCAGCTTTAAGTAATTTAATAATGTCCTTGGTCAGATAAAGCAGCTGATAAAGCTTGTGCCTGACCCCAAAGTAAAGAAACTCAAAGAAAACACTTTTGTTTTTACAATGATGGTGTGATCAAGGATCTATTTGTCACATTTATTTGACAGGGTGGGGTTGTGTGCATGCCCATAGAGCCAGTTTCCTCAGTTTCTGTACACATTGTTTTTTTTTCTTTTTTACTTTCAAGCCAACACATTTCTTTGAGGGTAAACTAACAACACATGTGCCTTTCCGGGGCCATGATTAAGCCACCCCAAACTGAACCATATTTTCAATAAAAGTAACTTGTGTACTCTTTGGTTTTCAAAATTAGATTGAACCTTTTGGCTTAGCCACAGATGGAACACATTTAGTTGTTCTATAAGTACCTCGATGAAAAAAAAAAAAAAACGTCCACAAACGTCCACGATATGGCCACACAATCGGAGCATTTAAATAAAGTGAACTTGAAACCCGTGATTGCTTGAGAAAACATCCGTGCTTAGCTCTGCTCACTTCAGCTGCCTCTCTGCTGCGCACAACCATGAAACAGAGTGTGGCATCCTGCGATGTAACACACTGACGCTGAATAGTGGAGAGGAAGTGTGGATCGAGGGGAAACAGAATTAATTCAGCGCCATTCATCAGCTCCTGCGCTAGAGTGACATACAGAACCCAATCTTATTTCTTTATTCAATGCACTTTGTCGTTCTTCCTCTCTATGCTCCACAGCTCCCCCCTCTTCCTCTCCTTTCACTTCTATGATGTCATTTTCTGATGCACGGTGGCTGCACTCCAGACTCCCATGGTCCCTATACAGTACCTGGAAAAAGGCTAGTTACATAACCCCCCCCCCACACACACACTCACACACATGCACACACACTCACACACACACACACGCACGCAAATAACACAAACATGTACACAACATCTCCTCTTACATAAGAATATCTATCCGTCTACCCCGTCCCTTAACTCCATCCCAAAAAATCGCAATCCGTAATAAATGGAGGCTCCAGTGCCACGGCGTTTTCAGCACAGCGGAAATAATTTCTAAATTCCCCCTGCAGACTCCCGATTTAGCAAGGAGCGCACAAGAACCCAGTGCTCTCTATAACACACACTCCAGTGCTGCCACTGCTACTAGTCCCTGCTCCTTCCCTGAAAATAAAACATGTCAACACAACCCGCTTTTTGTTGTGATCAAATGTATGTTTTTGGTGCCAGCTCCGGCATAAAGAGAGGATGCTTTTTGTCTATGCGTGTGTTGTGCTGCATATACTCACCCCCTCATTAGGGTAAGCCTCCCAGCCCAGGTCGGCCAAGGCTGACATGGAGTCCAGCAACGTAACTGCAAGAACACAGAGGAGAGAGAGAACAAAAAGCATAAACACACACATACTTTAGCAAGTTGCATTTATTTCTCAATCCCCATTTCCTTAAAACAACGTTAACGTTTTCCACACACAGTGAAGAGCTATTGGCGTCTTGAAAGCATTACATGACATCAAAACCTTCCATATAATAAAATCCAAGATGTTTTCATGTTTTATACAAGGGTGTCTTTTGTTGTGTTGGAGTACAACAGCAGTGGAATCACAAGTAGTGGTAAACATATCATTTCAACTTTAAAGATGACTGTGGTTGTGCTGCAGCTGTTCTGTTTCAAGGGGACACAAAGTCAGTCAGCGAAACAGAGTAGAGGCACCAAGAGTGTATTTTACAGTTACATTCTAGTCATTAAAGTGATATCAACCACTCGCCCTGTGGGCTTGAAAAATGGCACTTGAAGCTTGGAGAGAGGAGACTGTGGTCGGGTTGTATTCAACGTGGTTGCAATGGATTGTGTGGAAAGTTTTTATGCTACATAAAACAAATCAAATTGTTTCTCAAACCAGACCTGCAGCATAATCCACTACTTTGCTGTTCATCTCTGTTCTCATTATATTACAAACAGTTTCATGTTTGCCAATGTATGGCTAAATACATTGCTTTTGTCTTAATACTCATCACCCTGTGAAGCCCACACACAGGCACATGTGTTAGTTTGCACAAATTAAAGCCTCCAGCTGTTATGGTGGTCCGGAAACACTTTATCAAAGCTAAATCATTGCGGGAGAGATTTCGATCAACATTTCACTTTTGAAAAATTGAAAGAATGCTTTGAATCCAACCTCAATCCCTGTTTTCCTTTAAAAGGTCATTTTCTCACTTACCCATATGCATGCAGACGTTTTAAGGTACACATCTCTAAGATTTCTGTCGCCCAAATACAATAGAGGTGAATGTTATTCTATCTGAGGTACTCAAAGATTGAAAACTTGTCCTGGTTACTCTGGAGAATCCACAGACCTTTCTGTGAACACTTCTCATACGACTGTATTGAAGAAATAGTCCCCATAAAAACGATTGTCTGCTCTGTGGATTATCCAGACATTGTTTCTGGAGATGGATATCTGAAAACATCGGCACATAAAACTGAAACTATCTCCATGGCTGGATGACACTATACTGTAAGTGAGAAAATCTGTGTTTTAGTCATGTGCGTGGACCAGCCCTTTCAACAACTTTCGAGCCTCCATTTAATAATATAACTTTCAAGCTAAAAAGATTTTGTTGGAGTATCACTGTCATCAAGGACGGACATAAGTGCAACAGAAGAATGAATGTAGATTTGCAACATGGTGCTTCCTGTGTTTGTGGTCTCTTTGTGACAGGAGGAAGTGGAGGGAGGATGCAGGAAGGTGAGAATGAAAAAGAGAGGAAGGTGGCAGGTTGACCAGTGGGAGGCATAATGAAAACCTGCTCAGATTCTGGAGCGACGTTCTCCACCTGTGTGTGTGTATCACTTGTTTGTGTGTGTGTGTGTGTGTGTGTGTGTGTGTGTGTGTGTGTGTGTGTGTGTGTGTGTGTGTATGTGTGTGCTTGCTTGTTTAGCCTTGGTTCAGTCAGGTCCTAATCAAGCCTTCAACACCGCTGACCATCAATATTTAATCAGCATCCATCTGCAGAGACTGCTGCTTCTCTCTTTCTTCTCACTGTGGCTCTTTCAGGTTATCCTACATCTACGGAAATTTCTTTCAACCTATGCATTCAATCCACAGATCCCAGATCAGACGGGCGAGTCGCTGACCTGACACAATTTGAACCGATTGCCTCACATTAAAGCAGCACACGTTCATATTCCCTCCAATTTTTATAAGCAGTGACCTGGAAGAAATATTCCAAAGTAAAAAGAAAACAGAGTTTGCCCTCCTCAATGCAAATGAGGCTAATCACTCAATTGAAGAAAGTGCCTGTTTACAAACCCCTCTGTGTATCCATACTGCCTGTAGGTATAACAAAGGGACTGTAAAATTGCTCCAACCTCCTATTTTCCTATCTTTCCCCCTTTTTCGCTTCTTTTCGCACCCATGCTGTTCATCAGCCCTTAGTGAATCCCAGCCGTTCTCCTCAGCTCAGCACACCGTGACAGCAGGGAGGCATGTCATGCTGTATTAGTGGGTGTACATGTGAGTGTGCACGTGTACGGGCGCACACAGCAGCGCCTGGGTGAGAAAACAGCGACAAAGAAAATAGTGCACACACGGTGTATTTAAAGCAAAGAGAGGAGAGGCTTGCACAGCAGAGTCCGGGTGAGAGAGGGAGAGTGAGATAGATTCAGTGAGAGGGATGAGACAGAAACAGTGGAGAGGTGCTGAGCAGCAAAAGGTCAGAGGCAGCCTCCAGCCTCCGGCCCATATGTGTGTTCACAGAGACTAAAGACCATTTAGACGGCTTTCCTCAGGTTTTTTGGGGGAGTTTTTCCTTATCCAAAGTGAGTGTCGGAGAGGACAGACGGTGTTGTACGCTGTATGCTGTACAGATTGTAAAGCCCCCTGAGGCAAATTAGTGATTTTTGATATTGGGCTTTATAAATAAAATAAACTGCTTTGGCATTTAAGTGGCGTACAGACAACTGGACATAATAGTATAATAATATGCGATTTCAAGACCCAACGGAGAGACACACACACACACTGTCGCACAGACACACTCAGAGATTAAAGCTACCCATCAAGAAACTTCATGGAACTGAGCAAAACTGTCTGTTTCACGTAGTCAGAGTTATGCCAATGATACTCAGTGTGACACACTCGTGTTTCAACGAGAATATAACTGAGTGCAACCTCTCAAGTTACAAAACACGTTTTCTCACTTCCCTGAGTGGTATCTTTAGTGCTTAAAAAAATGATTAAATTCCATTTATATGCAGTTTCAGTTGGAGAAACAATGTCCTGGTTATAAACTACTTTCTTCCCTTTTAAAATGGTTGTTCTGCGGAATATCCTGTAGAGTAAAGATGTGAATTTTCACCTCTTTATTCATGCTATATATGTTTTTATTCAACCCAAACTACGATACCAATTTACGGACTGTACAGAAGTTAGCTGTTAGCAACGTATGCACTGACTGTATAGAAACTTTATTATTATTCGTCACATACAGCCACGGATGGCAAGTATGTGTGTGTCTGTGTATGTTCTGATCTCAAAACTCAGCAAAACTCAAGTTCTGTCTGTCATTTTATTCCAGTCTATCTCCCTTTTACCTTATTTCTCTGTACAGTATGTTTATGAAGTGTATTTAATAAATCATTGGAATAAGTGCAATTTTTTAGTGCAAACTCCCATGACTCAGTTTATGTTATGGAAGACATTTGCTGCTGAAGTTTTCAAAGGAATAGCGCAGCACAGCATGCAGACTGGAAGCAGGGGTAAACTAGTCTTGCTCTGTTCAAAGTTCAAAAATGTGCTATCCAGCACCTCTAAAGCTCACTAACTAACACAGCTGGTTTGTTAAGTCTACAGAAATGTACAAACTCCACAATCAATCTTCTCACCTAACTCGGAGAGAAAGCGTTCATACACTAAAACTAAAACTTTTCTTTTAGCTGTAACTTTCCAAAATTGTGAGCACCATGACATTCCATCACTGTTATTATGGAGGCTGAAAGCTTTGAGACATATCTAATAAAAACCCAACTATCCGCATGGCCAGAAAGGACAACTTCTAGTAGTAAGCAAGAAATAAATCTGATTCTTTTTCCTCATCATGGGAAAAACTTGTGCTAAAGTCTTATTAGCTGATGTGTAACAGAAGCCATTACATCTAAAGCCATTTTACAGCCCACTGGGAAAACACACACACACACACACACACACACACACACACACACACACACACACACACACACACACACACTAGGGTTGGGCAGTAATACGATAAGGTATAAAAATAGCAACGGTATCAGTTTCAATACCGTCATGAAAAAAAATGCAATGCACTTATATAGGAGACAAGGATTAAATATTAAATTGTGGTGACCCACAAGTAAGACTGAAATAGACATTCACCAAGGTACTGTACCTTTAAGGGAGAGGTGTTATGATATATACGAGTTCCGGGTTAACGGCTGAATTATTTCAAACAACGACGGTGGTGAAAATGCTGTTGCTGCGGCGGCGCCGGCCGCTGCTAGCGGCGCGGCTGATGTCGGTGCTATCTACGCGGCCACCATCAAGTTACCGGACTTTTGGCAGCACAACCCACGGCCGTGGTTTCAGCACATCGAGGCCTAGTTCCAGCTGAGAGGAATAACACAGGACGTTACAAAGTATTTCCACGTGGTATCGGCCTTAGATGCCTCAACAGCAGCCAGGGCTATGGCGCTGTTAGAGGCTCCTCCGGCTAACGGCAAGTACGATGCACTCAAAACATTCCTGTTGGAACTCTTTGAACTGTCGGAGCTGGAGAAAGCAGACGGCCTGCTGTCCCTGAACGGCCTTGGCGACAGCATGCCGTTCAAGTTAATGGAGAGGATGTTGGCTGTGCTGGGCGCGGCGGATCCCTCATTCCTCTTCGCCCACATTTTCCTGCGGCAGCTTCCAGCACCCGTGCGCACCGCGCTGGCCTGCTCCCCCCTCTCTTCCTCCAGAGACTATCGGGCGCTGGCTGCCCCCCCAGCACACGTCTGCCCCGCTTGCACTCCACAAAATATAATTTATGTAATCATGTGTGGTTGTCATCACATGACAGTGTGGAGGACAAAGTAGTTTTTTGTAAGTTGATGTTATGTTATTATTGTTTCTGTATTAGTGTTTGGTATTCAGTTTCTGAACGGTGCACGAGCCAACAGTTTGGTGACGCCGTCTGAGCCTTACCGTCATCATTTTTAATTAGTCACGGTAATACCATATCACGGTAAAATAGGGAGGAGGTTTGAAGGTATCAAAATTTGCATACCGCCCCAACCCTAACACACACAAACACACACACACACACATAAACCTACACAACATCAACACTTTTTCTCATCTCCTCACACCTCCTGTCAATACCACTTATCACTAGTAATCAATGACTGGACTCATCAATTAGGTATTAGCTGTAGCTTCCTGTCTGCTGACACAGCCAGTATGCATATACCCTATGTATGTTTGTGTGTACCTGAAGAAATGAAAAAAAAGAAATTATGAAAATACATTGATTCCCCCAAACAGAAACAAAGCCACACCTTTTGTAATGGACTGTCCATCCATCTCTAAAAGCTCTCTCTCACTCTTCTCTTTCTCCAGGGATCTGGCTACATTGCGTGTGTGGGTGTGTGTGTGTGTGTGTGTGTGTGTGTGTGTGTGTGTGTGTGTGTGTGTGTGTGAAATCTAAGCAGGCCAGCATGCTGCCATGTTCGATCTGATGACCAGTGTCTCCACACACACACACAGTCTGCAGGTTGTTGAGCTGCTAAACATGACATATCATACCCACAGTGGAGCACCTCCCAAATTTCAAGGTTCAACATTCATTTATTCACATTATTCTTTACACTCAGTGAGAACACGAAAACAAAAATCCATCTACTATGACGTCTTTCCCCAGCCTTTCTACCTAAAAACACCACTTCCGCACAAACAAACTCACTCAGGGACAGCTACATATCAAATTTTTCCCAAGCTTTTATCAAAGTGCACAGATCCATACACATGTGACCTGATTACTGTGAGAGTTGTTCGATTACAGAGAGACATGCTGTCTTATTGATTTTCAGCACCAAACTGAGGTTTACATTCTGGAGGAGGTGGAGGGTGTGGATTTGTAAATTCCTGGACAAATGCTGTAAAATGCTGACACCATATAGAGCCGTGTGCAGAAAACCCCAAACATGTTATTTCTCTTTCTCTTTGTCTCTTCATCTCCTTCTGTGTCCGTCTATTTTTCTTCTCACTCCTGTTGCCTCCCGGTGGGCTCTCTCTGTCTCTCTTCCTTTCTCTGTATGTCTGTCTGTCTCACTCTCTTTCTTGCTCTTTCTCTGTTTGTTTATGTCTCTCTGCCACTCTCTCTCTGGTCGGTATCCACCGCTTCAGCTGGGCTGCAAGAAGCTGTGATCCACCTGCCAAGAATCAAACAGCGCTGCCAACAGCCAGACTGGCGCACAAAGACACCAGGATGTTTAAATACACACACACACACACACACACACACACACACACACACACACACACACACACACACAAGTTGGTGCCAGTGCCACAAAAGAGAAAGACTGCTCAATAAGACCACCACACAGACTCAATATAGAGTACAATATGGGGCTACCTAATGAATTCATAAGATCTTTTTCAGCCCAGAACACAAAATATTATATTGGTAGATGTGATCTACAACAAAGCGGGGCTTGCTGACACTACATTCAACATGGTGATACTACATGTATGAGCCTTGTTGTTTTCGTTCATCAGCTTAATGCTAAAATAAGATTTTTAGCATACAGTCATGAGATTGGTATCAATCTTGTCATCTGACCCTCAGCAAGAAAGCTAATAAATAAAAGCATACTTCCCAAAATATTAAACAATTGAATTAAACTAAATTCAGTTCATCAGAAAAGATACTGCCA
Source organism: Gymnocephalus cernua (assembly GCA_023631565.1). NCBI lineage: Eukaryota > Metazoa > Chordata > Actinopteri > Perciformes > Percidae > Gymnocephalus > Gymnocephalus cernua. The sequence goes on from CM042436.1 coordinate 15,909,062, forward strand.
CCTAGATTAAAATCTCTTTTTCAAGACAACAAAGGTTAAAAAACTATATTTAAGTACATGCTCTATAACTAGGCTTTGCAGCTTGCTCCATATAACGAGATAACTTATTGTGCTCAGATGCAATAAAGAAAACAGTTCTAACACTGCACACACACACACACACACAATATCCCAGTATTAGTGCTGCCACACACACAGATCTTCCGCTGCTTCCACTCCACTGAGAGTGCAGTTCAACGATTGAGAGTGTTGTCAGGGCAACAAAAGGGCCAACGGAGAGCAGGATGAAGGAGTGGGAAGAGTTGAGCTCTGAACTTTAGGAACAAATCTGCGTCATATCAAGACTGCAACTCCTTCAGTCTTGCTGTCTTTTCATCAGTCCTCTCTCCACTCATCCACAAACCACCAGAGGCTTTCAATCAGTCTTAGTTTCCTCGCTCCTTCTGCGCTCTCGTCCTTCACTCATGCCATTTTATTGAAGCTGTGTGTTATTTTAAATCCGTCTTATCCTTATCTCCAGTGACTTTTGCTTTCCATTATTTTTTTATATACAAACCTCTTTTTTTCTATGATGCTTTTATTGGACTTTTTCCATTAAGACATCGTTCTGAATGGAGGAATGTTGAATGCATACATGAATCCATCTTGCACCTTGCATGTGTGTACAGGAAAGGGGCGACTTCATGGCCAGCAGTGGCAAGATATTAAGGAATTTCAACATTCATTTTAAATTGTTTATAGGTTATTTCCACATCCTCTGTGTTTTCAAAGGGCCCATACAGTAAAACGTGAGATATCCATGTCTTTATTTATTATAAAGCAGGTTGAGTTGTTATATAAATACTGTGAATCCACAAGGAAATGCACACAGCTCGTATTCGGAAACTGTGCCATTAAACAAGCCGTCAGGACCTCTGTACGGTTGTGATGTCACAACTATACTAAACTATAGGTAGAAAGTGGCGCTACAGTGTCGTTACAGTCATTTCCCGGCTGCAATGACGGTGCAGAGACGCTAAGAAATCAAAAAGTTTGTTTTTCTTAGTTGGTCAGATGCTTTATGCCAACAGTATGTTCACAAATAGCATTTACTGTCTATAATCCTTCAACATCTTTAGAATTCATACAGATTTAAATTAGTTTGTCTAATACTGTCTGTACGCTTGTATTAAAAGTCTGCACTGATGAACATGTTCCATGTATGATACAAAAAAAGAGGTGTGAAGTGTGGAAATATTACTCTTTCAGCCATTCTTTCACACCCTGAATTTAAAGCTTTATTTTGAACTCCTGCGGTTACCAGATATCAGGGAACGTGAGAAATTATTTTACAGCAAAACTGCAAACATTTGTGTTCACACTTCCGATTTTCAAACTATTATGTGCTGTTTGTGTGCGTGGGATGTGTTTCCCCCAAAGCAGGCGTTTCATTCCAATTCCAATCTGCAATAGTTTTAATTTCATTGTTCAGTGAGAGTTCTGTGCAGGATGAGATGGGATCCAGCATGATATCAGAGGGAAAATGTTATTCTTCTTTGAGTGTGATACTGTAGCTGTCTGCTGACTGAATGTGCCTATGAATAATTCAATGGATTTAAATTAAATTCTAATCCTAATTCTTATATGATTCAGTTCAATTACCCCCGCTTTCTAACTTCCCATTCAGTTCAGAGAAATGTAATGTTGATCCCTCCACACTTCGACAAACACAAAATTAAATTGGGTTGGACTGAATAATTACAGAGTAGCCTATAGCTATACAAGTGAGTGATAGACAGGAGCAGATCACTGAAAAAAAAGATGAAAGCTGATTCTATGAAACACACCAATACAATTCAATTAGCTATTACATGCATGGCTAAGTAGTAGTTGGGTGTCTGAATAATTAGTTGATAGAAAAGTGGATCAAAGCATAATCAAAGTAATAATAATAATCATTTACCCCTAAATTGCAAAACAAAGCTGATTGAATATGAATATGAATATTTGACTGGATTGACTCATTTGCTCTTAAATATCTATTTGTTTAGACATAAACTATTTTATATTACCAAATTTGATTTCATAAACATAAACATATTTATCATTCAACTCAACCATAACCATTTTATCATATATTTTTTATATTCTCTCTGTTCAACTGATACTAAGAGGAAGCCTATTCAGTTAACCATGCCAAACTTTTGTAGGAAAATGAAACAAGACAAACGGGAAAATACATCTACATTATTTATCAAAAGCTCTTACTGTATGTCTAAACTGTGAGCAGTGTTACTTCCAAAATGTAATACATTATTGATTACTAGTTACTGTCATTTGAGAGTAATTAGTTATATTAAAATATTACTCTCTCTGAATTGTAATGCTTTACAGTACTTTTTGCGGAGGGGGGGGTTACTGAGCAGCCCCGCCCACTGCAGCAGCTTCAGCGACTTCAAAGTGAAAAATCATTACAGCGTACATTGATGTTAAAATGTATACAGGTTGGCAGGACGGTCTGAAATGTTTTGCACGGTCTTTCGCTGTAAGTTTTGTTGGTAAATGTAAGATGTTCGGGTCAGTCACACACGTCTCGTCTTCATATCAAAAACAAGGAAATTATCAACCATAGACAGTTAAAGAAATGGACCAACAGATTCCGTTGCTCTGTACGGAGACCAGTGAAGTCTATCAGAAGCACTTTTCCGGTGATGGTTGAGCGTTACTGCGCAGCTGCAAACTGAGCTTTCCGCTGTAGATGTGACGTGAGCAACATGTCAGAAAGTTGTAAGTCTTCTGGTAGCTGTGCCAAGAGAAATCTCAATCATTCCCAATCTTGCAGAGACGGAGAGTGTAGGTATATGTAAAGAGATAACATAGGCACAGGCTAGTTATTGCTAACTAAAATGCTAGTTAACATTAGTAGTTAAACTTAAACAGCTAATGTAAGTCCAAACTGCCTGCGAGCTTCTCCTGTACTGTACGGTAATTCCTCTACTATGCGACAGTAAGTTGCGTGGTTATGACACAATCGTTAGCCTATTTTTACTAAAACGTCTGCTACGGAGTCATAATGTGAGGTACAAGGTAATGGAGCCCTTTATACATTGTCGTGTTTCTTTAGAAATAAACAATGGACAAATAGAGTCTTTAAACGCTTCAGATGTAAAGTTATTGGCTGTCAAAGTGACGCCAAAGTGAATGGCAGTCAATGGGATGCTAACGGGGGGTGAGTGCTTGGTAGCATCAAAATGGCGCCATAGCGGCTTCGCTCTGTGATCAAGCGGGTGTGACAACGGGTTGATCACAAGGGTGTGATCAACCCGTTGTCACACCCGCTTGATCATTGGCTCTCAGAGTCACATACTGACAGCACGTGGGACTGCAGGGATTGGTTGAATTCACAGGAAACTTCAGGTGATTGGTCAAATTTTGCGAGTCGCACCAAATTCACGGAGATTGGTTGAATTCGCGTGAATTGGCGCAATCGCAACATCGCGAAATCCTGGAGGGACCGATCAGTAATGCGTTATATTACTGCGTTACAGCAAAAAGGAATACATTACTGTAATTGCGTTACTTTTGTAACGAGTTACTCCCTACACTGACTGTGAGCTGGGATTTTTCCTGAATCTAATCAAATTTCAGGTAAAAAATAAGTCAATATAACAGCCATAAGATGTCTTCTACACTGCAGTCACAAATGGGTAAAAACTGTCATGTTGAGAAGCTCTTTTTCAAGGCAGCTGCTTTAGTGAAGTGATTTCTAAAAGGGATGCACATGGTTTATTGAAAACCTTCTCCAAAGCCTTAAAAAAAAAAAAAAACTGGCAACCCAAAAAGGCAGATGGCGCGCAAAGCTAAAAATGTTTGTAAGAATATTCATGCATGTGAGGAACTGTACCTCGTTGAGCTTGCATTTTTGGACCTCCTCCCCCTTCCACTGTGGCAGAAAGTGCATTACCCTACTCGGCTATTTTATATACACTGGCAGCACTAGCAGAACAGAAAAGATGCCATTCTGACAGTCTATGACAGGAGCACTGCCCTTGTTTGTCGCTTGAAGAGGCTCTGGAGTGTGTGTGTGTGTGTGTGTGTGTGTGCGTGCGTGTGTGTGTTGAATGCTTACACTGTTGAACTGTGACACCCAGTCAGATCCAGACACTTGTTTTTTTAATAAGCTTCTTCCTCCAGTATGCCGACAACTCATCAAGGCCAAAGAGCAACAAACACATCCACACACTACCATTACCACCATTACAAAGCGCACACAAGCACACATACACATACACATACACACGAGCGGACACAAACAGGAGACCTTGAGGATTCAGAAACAACTTGCAGTACAAACCACAGACACATCATCTACGCATGCCCTCAAACTGTGACGCATCCCACCATCGTTGCTTTAAAGAACTGAATTAAAATAGCTCGTGAGGAGTGAATGAGCAGTGATAAAGGTTGTTTTTTTTCCACACAGGACAGAACATTCTGTCTTTCTCTAAATTATCCCTCTTCAAGTATCTGTGTGTGTGTGTGTGTGTGTGTGTGTGTGTGTGTGTGTGTGTGTGTGTGTGTGTGTGTGTGCGTGTGCGTGTGCGTGTGTGTGTGTGTGTGTGTGTGTGTGTGTGACGGCTGTCATACAGTGGTTGGTCACAGGAGGGTAAATTGGCCTAGAATCTCAGGAGTGAGCCACAGCAGTGGAGAAGGTTAGACAATCTTATGTCAGATAAATGTGTGCTTAAACGGGTTGCTTCTGTTGGTACTTTATCTGACTTGGTACACACCCATATGACATATACACGCACACTTCTAGAGTAATTGTCTGTCTGGCAACTTGTCTGTCTGTTCTGCTGCCTCAACTTAAACCAATTTGCACTGATGTGGACACCATCAAGTGGCAAACAGAGAGACAGAACGAGCATAACAAGCAAAACGCTGAAGCTAAAAAGAACAAGGGGGTGGATGTACTGCAGGGAAATTCATGAGGGAATTATGCTATCAAAACAGACCAAACCAACAGATCTTTGTTAGCTTGACCCTGTTTGCTGCTGTTCAGTTTTGTCTGGCAAACCACTACAGGACTCGTGCTTTTCAGCTAATATCCATGCATCGATAGCATTAGCTCTCCTTGTGTCTGGAGACAAATGTCTAGAAGAAACTGGTCTACAAATCAGCAGACAGGGCCAACTAAGGACAAAAAGTAACAATTTGTGACTTGCATGCAAGCATCTGAGAAGCTACAAAATACACATAAAAAGTTCCAAACACAGCAAAATGCGCTCCATAGGAAAACTTGAATTGAGTTAAGTATTTGAACAGACAACCAATGTTGTTTTTCAGATGGAGCCAGTTTCAGTCATGAAGGGAGTTTATTTCACAGCTATAATACTTGGATATATAAATTTGTTTGACCAATTTCAAACGTGCTAAATAAATAGGTAAACAGATGTTTTCAAATTCATGAATCTTTTTTGTAACATAAAATCAAGAAGAAGCTGTATGAATATTTTCTGGCAGTTAAATTCTAGATTCTCAGTTATTTTGCTCTCATCAAAACCTTCACAGCCGTTTATCAGCAAAAAAAAAAAAAAAAAAAAAAGAGAAGAAGATTGGAGCGCGGGCCAGCATACATACTTTATCTATGGCTGACCCAAATCCTCGGCTGTTTGTTTGTAAAGCTGGCTAATGCAGCCTTTCACAGGCGCTGCACGCACCAAGCCCGCAGAATAAGCAACAAGAGAAAAACAGAAAGAGAGGGAGAGGTATACAGAAACAACAAAATTCAATTTAGCCAAATGAAAGGTCAGGACAGGGGGTGAAGGGATGGTGGGGTGGATGTGAGTGAGGAGGGGCAGTGAGAGGAGAAGGCAGATGAATTGGAGTGTGTGTGTGTGTGTGTGTGTGTGTGTGTGTGTTCGAGTGGCGGCTAGAAAGTGGTCAAGGCCCAGTGATCAGTGATTTGACCAGCAGTTAAGGGGCTTGTTCAGAGGGGGGAGGGTGTCAGCAGACGTGGTGGGGGCCCACTTATACCCAAACTTCACTGCAGCCATCAGACAGCACACACTGAGGGAAAGCCTCCTTTGACATTAATGAACTCTGCATCCGACGGAAATCATTCAAGCCAAAAACTTTCCAAGTTTAGTTATAGCTGTTTAAGGCACACACATGTTCACCTTACTGGTGGGAGCTGAAGTAACTTGTTAAAATGCAATTGCTGTCTTATGTGTCAACTTGTGAAAAATGTAGCAAAATGAATTAAATGCACACTGACATACATTACAGGTTTTTAAGTAATGAGTTCACCCCGTAAAGCAAGCAAAACAGAAAGATTTTTATTTTTTTTATTTAAAAAATCCCCCCGTTTCCAGTCTTTATGCTAAGCTAAGCTAACCAGCTGCTGACTATAGCTTCATATTTAACACACAGGCATAAGAGTGGTACTGTATCGATCTTCACTGCAAGAAAGTGAATACACAAAATGTCAAACTATTAAACGGACGAAGGGGCTTTCAACTGTTAATCTTTTTTTTTTTTAAATGCAGAAAAATTTGAATTGGTGGGGCTGACCACAAAACCATATGTAGCAATCACTGACTACCATCAGATACAATACAAAGCCTGGGTGGGTGGGAACTACAGTACGTCTCTTTTGTCTTATCGCTTTTGGTTTGCCTCACAGATTCTGTCGTGTGGATTTGTCTTTTATTCATAATTTTAATATAATAGTATAATAGTTTTTTTTTCTCTCTCTCTCTCTCTCTCTCTCTCTCTCTCACACACACACACACACACACACACACACACACACACACACACACACACACTCTGTCACTACGCTGTATTTATAACCCCATCTATCAGCCAGCCCCAGCAATACATGACACTATTCTCTGGACCAAGACCGCTAAACTGCCCCCCAGCCATACATTATGATAGGATGAGCATGTGTGTGTGTGTGTGTGCGTGCGTGCGCGTGTGCGTGTGCATGTGCACATACAGTACGTCCATGTGTGCCTGTGTATGGGCCTGTGTTAAGCCAGGTATAGGAGCTCCGCCTCATTACAGACCACATACAGTGGCTGTCTGACTGCTTCCACCGCTACTGAAAGTCAGAGGTCAGAGAGACAGAGAGAGACAGAGAGAGGGAAGAGAAGAAGAAGACAAATGGGGAAACAATCAAGGAGAGAGAGAAGGGCCTCCAGCCAGGAAGAGAGAAGGGCAGATATGAAAGGAGGGGGATTAGAGATGGATCGGAATGGAAGAGGTAGAAAAGAAAAACAGGAGGGTGCTGGCTGTCTGTCTCCGCTGCTCTCTGATGAGAGCACAGATCTATATCCTCTTCTGTCCAAGGTCATGGTTGTTACATGGGAGCATTGCAATCTCTCTGACTTACACACATACACACACACACACACACACACACACACACACACACACACACACACACACACACACACGCACACTTGAGGTATGGCTCTGCCGATAACTACAAGCAACCATTATAGATTAAAGCAATTAAACCAGAGGAGACCTTTGACCCAACATTATACCACAGGCAGGACCTTGTGTGAATCATACGATGCGTGTGTAAGATGAGGGCATGCTTTACATGTGCTTGCGTCTGCACTAACTGCTCATCCTCATGTTAACCTTACAAAGCAATACAGCCCCCCCCCCAACACCCTCGGGCCAATCCAATAAAAAGCTTCAAGTGTACTGTAGTTCCGAGACCAAATGCAGATTATATTAAACATTAGGACTATAAACCACAGTTGAGTCACGTTTTTCCCATGTTTAGTTGTTTTTCCTCTCCCTTTCTGCCCATTCTTGATAATTAATTCAATTATACGTCCGTTTGCATGCAGTTTTCAGGCAGAATTTGGAGTTAAATCATTCATCTAGCTCTATTAGTATACTCGAATCATTATGCAAGTGGAGTGGAAGGACGCACAGGGCTCCCAGTCATGCTCCTATGTTTTCCAGGATTGAGGAGGTATATTTAGGGAGAGAGAGAAGACACAAAAATAGAAATAGTCTGCTCCCTCCCCCACCAGCAATCTGCACGAGGATGCAGAAAGGGAGGAGTGGGTGCAAAGAAACAACAAAAGAACAACAAAAAGAGAGAAGACACATGTTCCACCGTGTTAGAAGGGATATGGGAAGAAAGTAAAGACGGGATGAGGACAGCAGGACAAAAAAAGGAACCATGGGAGACCTGTGAGCATCCACCCTGCTGTTACATCAGTATGCCCTCAGGGTTCAGACACGGGGTGTGTTGGGCTCCCTCTGCTGGTGCACAAAAACTCATCCACTCCTCTTCCTCCTCTTACTGTTGATAACAAAGGCCTTGAGAGGATGCTCTTCATCAAAACAACTTGTGAATGAACCCTTTTCACGCACGCACTTTGTTTCAAACAATGATATCAATTCTGCGGTAGCGCCGTGTGCTGCCGGTCCACCCTCACAACTGAGTTTTCTTCTAAATGCCAACAATTTTGGAGCAGATCAATAGCTCTGGTAGTAAACCAAGCATGTTGACAGCTTAACACTATTTTCCCGCTAACACTATCAGCTCTATCAAACGGGGCTTTGTTCTTAATTGAGCCTTAAGAGCTCTATCTCTTCTTTTATGACAGCCTCGCTTCTACTCCACAGACTCAGAGGGAGGATTTCCTGGAATGATACGACTACTGAGATATGTGGGCGGAAAATATGCACACTCATAGACAAATATAAGGTACACACACACACACACACACACACACACACACTCACACACACACACACACACACACACACACACACACACTAGCACAAAGAAGAGCAATTCCTCAGCTGAATGTGCAATCACACAGCATGAAAACTGGCAGGCCGAAAAGGTAAATGCAGGGCATAGAGTGGCTGAAACAAAAATGGCTTCATTGGTTTATTTTTTAACATGTACACTACCTCCAAAACACACACAAGCCGGGCAATGGACTGGACTGTGTACACACCCTCCACAAACACACACAAGTCGGGCTAAGGGCTTAGTAGGTGCCAATTAGGCCAATAATCTGACACAGCAGGACAGAGCAATAACCAGATGGAAGACCAAGCCAATCACACACAAACATGGACTGCCTGGCAGATTGTTTGAAAAGCGTGTATTAGCCATTAAAAAAGCTCCAGAGCCTTTGTTCTGTGTGAACTCCACGGGGCTGTGACATACATTTAGCGGCATGTATGCACACACAGCTTACACTGGTTAAGTCAGCCAGAGACAGGAGATCCCATCAAAGCTGTCATTGTGTGCATACTTGTGCTTAAGGTGAGTGTGTGTGCGTGTGTGTGTGTGTGTGTGTGCGTGTGTGTGTGTGTGTGTGTGTGTGAGAGAGAGAGAGAGAGAGAGAGAGAGAGAGAGAGAGAGAGAGAGAGAGAATAAGTAAGAAAAGACCAGTGAAAGGCAAATCATCCAGCTCATAACAGGGATGGTAAGCTTTGTTGAGCTACACAGCAGGACTGACTGGAGCTTTGGGGAATACCCAATGAAATGATTCACAGAATGACAATCCAGTCACAGCTGTATCATCTCCAGTCAGACTGTCTGACAACCAGCCAGCAAAAAAACAAAAACAAAAAAACACCACCACAACACTTACGATTTAGTTCAAATAGCCTACAATTTGCTTTATAAAGCAGTTATTGTGAAAATAACTTGTGCACACCGCTCTGTTATTTTCTCCATTTAGTGCAACTTCCCATTAAACAAGTCAGCTCCCATGTTTCAGCCCACCAAGCAGCAGTCAGGAGTAGTTAGTGAGTAAATGCATTGGCTAATTTCAGGCCGAGCATCGATGTTAATACAATAAGTGAGAGAGGCTCAGCAGCAGCGTGTGACAAATTTAATGTAATTGCTGCTCCTCGTTTGCAGACTGAGGCAGTGGGCTACAGCAGAAAAAACAACATTTATCAGTGCTTTATAATGAAGATATTTATAACTAAGAGGGATTTTGGCAGACATGTCAATGTTGTTTTGGCGTAATCTTTATAAGTTACTTGAATGCAATAAATATAGTTACAGAGATTAATAACATGCGAAGCTTTCCCGCTGCCAGAAAGTGAAATGTCTACATAGCCCTCTCTATCTTCAGCATGGCAATATTGTGTATATGTCATACAAATTTAATGTCAGTAAGCTCGGAAAAGAAAAACGTGACGAGCAGAACCCCCCCCCCCACCCCACCCTCTCTCTCTCTCTCTCCCCCCGCTTTTCTTTTCTTTATGCATGATTCATAACCAAGCCGAGCACTTAACGGGAGTCTCCGCCGCTGCGCTCCGCTCCTTCCACCGGCAAGTGGAACCGCGGGATGGGGCTCCCCATCCGCCAACACAGCGCACAACCAAGTCATCTCACTCCATCTAAGGTTCCCACAAAACCCCGCCAGGACACCCACCTTCATTCTCAGGGTAATTCCGTAAGGCTCGGCACGGCGACAACGCGTGAAAAAGGAAAAGCAGGGAAGACGGGAGGAAAAGGGATGGATAGATCCACAGGACGCGTCGTGGTGCCATTTTTCAGGCTGCGCTGCGCCCTCGCTGCATCCCTGTCGGCGGTGTCGAGTCGGTGAGCGCAGCTCTGCGATTGAGGGGCGAGAGAGAGGGGAGAGAGAGAGTAGGAGGGGGGGGGGGGGGGGGAGAGAGAGCGAGAGAGAGAGAGAGAGAGAGAGAGAGAGAGAGAGAGGAGGAGACGCTGGGAAGGAGGGTCCACAGCCAGCCAAGTCCTGTCAATCAGCCGCCTGACTCTGGGGTGGTAATAGTATAGAGGCCGTTGGAGGCTCCTCACATAAGGTTACACTGTAAAAAAAAGATTTTGTTTGCTTTTCCACTCAACCAACCAAATAGTTAACAACAACAACACATTCAATTGTCAGTGTTTCAGGGACATAATCCAAATGTTGTAACCCTCTTCCAAGGCCGTCCTAAACTGAACCCCATTGTGCTTCTAACGTAATAATAATAATACATGTCCTAAACCAAATCTTTTATGGGATTAGATGATTCTAAGCACATGTTTGGAAAAGTTAGCCTATTCATTTTAAGGAGATACAGAAAAGTACAGCAACACATATTTTTGATTATTTTTTTTTTGCTCACCTGCTCACAAATAAATAGTCAACTCATTTGTGACCAAACGGGGACAATTGTGCATCCCATCCCGCATTCTGGAGCAGTGAAAAGTGGTCACTGAGAATTAGAAGAAAATTTTGTTATAACCTTTATAGGCTAGTTATAGTCTTGAGTTGCCAAACCTTCCTCTACAGCGCTGCGGAGGAGGTTCTGGATGGGAGAAAAACATGCTGTGGTTTATTGGCATTTCTTTAAACCAATCACAATCATCATGGGCGGTGCTAAGCGCCAGATGGAGCCATGGTGCCGTTGCATAATAGCCTCAGGAAGGAACTTGTTTTGGTGGAACGTGTGTACTTCAAAAGTTGTTTTAGTTGTGCAACAGAAAACTCAGATTGGACAGATAGTCTCGCTAGCTGTCTGGATTTACCCTGCAGAGATCTGAGGAGCAGTTAACCATAGTCCTCATAAATCCACCAGAGTTTAGAATGCCAACACAAAGGTGCTATTGGCAGCGGAAAACCAGATAAAGAAAAACACCTGGTACCAAAAATGAGTCGAGTTGAGTCAAGACGAGACGAACCATGCAGTGGAAATGAGACAAATGTGAACCAAATGCTATCAGATTGTTTTTTCATTCACGTAAGGCCAACATGAAATTGCAGTGAGCAATGTTAGAATATGCAGGTGAGATTGTTGTTTTAAATGGAAAACGTCCATGCAGTAAACTGAGTTCAGATGGCTTTACCCAGAACCACATTCTTGGAAGGTACAAACCTCAACAAAGCCCAACCGTCTCATTACTGATCCAGAGTTGGGATCTACAGTATTATTCACCGTGATAAACACTGCCATCTCACTCTCGAAAACACTGTCAATTATTTTGATAAGTGACATGGGCACATGGCAATTACTGGATGAGTGTCAGCTCAGGCTTGCCCCTCTCTCTGTCTCTGTCCCAGTTTTTGATATGGTTCCTGCAGATACTACCAACAGTAGACAACACTGACATGCATGCATAACAGATCCCAATCAGACACTTTGTGGAGATTTATTCTGCCTATATTTCATGCGTGTGCGTGTGTCTGTGTGTGTGTGTGTGTGTGTGTGTGTGTGTGTGTGTATTTCATATGGGTGTGTACCAAGTCAGATAAAGTACCAACAGAAACAACCTGTCTAAGCACACATTTATCTGGCATAAGGTTGTCTAACCTTCTCCACTGCTGTGGCTCACTCCTGACGTTCTAGGCCACACTCAAGGCCCGTGGGCCAAATCCGTCCCCTAGCAAATTTTGATCCGGCCCGCATATCTGTTTAGGTTCACAATAGATTTTGGCCCGCCTAGTTGTGCACCAAACTAAAAACTGTTTTTCAAACTGATATTATGTGACACTCAAAGCAGAATTTGGCTGATTTGCCGACTTTGAGACTCAGAAATTCTCACAGAAGCAGAGAGTTTTCATATTCAGGCCTGTGAAACAGGTTGTTGTGAGTCGACTTTGTGTTAGCCTACTTGTAAAAATGTAATCATTGTTTTGCTAAACTCTATAATGGCTAAGGAACATTTTTGCTGACTTTTTAAGGGCCTTATGTATGTAGGACATGCAATAATACAAAGATATTTGCATTTTCGATTAAATAAAAGCATGTCAATAAACTTTACTCGTCTGGCCCTTGATATCATTCTCATTTTCCAGTGTGGCCCTTAGTGAAATTGAGTTTGACACCCCTGTTCTAGGCCAATTAACCCTCCTGTGACCAACCACTGTATGACAGCCGTGTGTGTGTGTGTGTGTGTGTGTGTGTGTGTGTGTGTGTGTGTGTGTGTGTGTGTGTGTGTGTGTGTGTGTGTGTGTGTGTGTGTGTGTGTGTGTGTTTGTGTGTGCGTGCGTGCGTGCGTGCGTGCGTGCGTGTATGCGTGCATGAATGTGAATCTTGCTGTTGGAATCGAATAGACATAGTCTTTAAACATGAATAAATAACGCATGCATCCTGTTGTGTGAAACGTGCGAGGAAGAGCTGAGAATGTGCAAGGTCAAACCTTCCAATCTTCCTCTTCTTTAACACCGCTGACAGAGCTCATGTAGCGATAGCCTGACGGGAGAAGACGCCTTTAACAGGGACATGTTACCTCTCTCGCTTAACTGCTCGAGTGTGTGCATGGGTGTTTGTGTTCATACACAGAATATGGTACTTCTCCTCCCTCCAGTGTCAGCTTCTCCACCTGTTTTTAACCAATTCCAGCACCTATAAGTTGGTCAACCCAAGAAAAGAATCTATATAAACAAAGATATCTGCATACGAATGCAGAATCTGAGGGCAACAGGACAAGATTTGGGTATCGGAAGCATTCTGGTTTCTGTTTGTATAGTTCAAATAGTATTGACCAATCACGTTTGAGCGGGCTTTAGTTGCATGCAGGTAAACAGTCCGTGTGGAAGGGAAAAGAGGCAAAATGCATTGATCAAAATGCTATCTCAGAACCCATCAGCTACCATCGACGATTTAGCTTTTTATTTGCTTTTACAACCCCAAATCAGAAAAGGTTGGGACAGTATGGAAAACACAAATAAAAAAAGAAAGTAGTGATTTCTAAATGTACTTTGACTTGTATTTGATTGCAGACAATACAACAGCACATAATGTAATGTGTTCCTCATGATTTGTATTGTTTTTGTTTCAAAAAAACAAAATTCCTATTTTGGTTCTTGCAACACATTTCAAAAAAAGTTGGAACAGTAAAGCATTTACCACTTTGTAATGTTGCCATTCCTTTTCACAACACTTAAAAGATGTTTAGGGACTGAAGACACCAAGTGATGAAGTGTTTCAGGTGTAATTTTGTCCCATTCTTGCTGCAAACAAGTCTTAAGGTGGGCAACAGTACGGGGCCTTCATTGTCGCATTTTGCGCTTCAAAATGCGCCACACATTCTCTATTGGAGACAGGTCGGGACTGCAGGCAGGCCAGTCAAGTACCCGTATCCTCTTCCTCCGCAGCCAGGACTTTGTAATGTGTGCAGAATGTGGTTTTGCATTATCTTGTTGAAATATGCATGGACGTCCCTGGAAAAGATGTCTTCTTGAAGGCAGCATATTGTGCTCCAAAATCTCTATGTACTTTTCAGCATTAATGGTGCCATCACAGAAGTGCAAATTACCTTTTCCAAGGGCACTGACACAACCCCATACTATGACAGACCCTGGCTTTTGGACTTGTTGCTGGTAACAGTCTGGATGATCCTTTTCTTCTTTGGTCCGGAGCACACGGCGTCCATTTCTCCCAAAAAATACCTGAAATACTGATTCATCTGACCACAGTACACGTTTCCACTGTGTGATGGTCCATCCCAGATGCCTCCGAGCCCAGAGAAGTCGACGGCGCTTCTGGACACTGTTAACATAGGGCTTCCTTTTGGCACAGTACAGTTTTAACTGGCATTTGTGGCTGTAACTACGTATTGTGGTACTTGACAAAGGTTTGCCAAAGTAGTCCTGAGCCCATGTGGTGATATCGCTTATAGATGAATGACGATTCTTGATGCAGTGCCGCCTGAGGGATCGGAGATCACGGTTGTTCAGCTTAGGCTTGCGCACTTGTCCTTTACGCACTGAAATTCCTCCTCATTCCTTGAATCTTTTAATTATGTTATGCACTGTTGAAGGTGAAATAAGCAAATGTCTTCCTATCTTTCTTTGAGGAACATTGTTTTTAAACATTTCAATAATTTTCTCACGTATTTGTTGGCAAACTGGCGATCCTCGGCCCATCTTTGCTCCTAAAGGACTAGACCTTTCTTGGATGCTGCTTTTGTACCAAATCATAATTACAATCACCTGTTGACATCACCTGTTTCAAATCATATCATTATTTAACCAATTTACCTGATTACTAGCCCTTAATTGCTCCTGTCCCAACCTTTTTTGGAATGTCTTGCAGGTCTGAATGACAGGAAAGGATGTATATTTACAAATGAAATTAAGTTGACCAGACAAAACATGAAATATTTTGTGTTCACATTGTTTGCAATGAAATACAAGTCAAAGTATATTTAGAAATCACTACTTTATTTTTTTATTTGTGTTTTTCATACTGTCCCAACTTTTTCTGATTTGGGGTTGTATATAAATGTTGGCAGTTGCCCTCAAAGACTAAATCATCATCAGACCGATAGCTGATGCGTTCCTATACTGACAAAAAATATCATTTGGAAACTAGAGTTCATGGAGACATAGGATCAGGGTTAAACATTAGCACCATCTACCAGCCAAATGCTGGTCAAATATGAAAGTGGCTGGTAGATTTGCTTTACTCACTAACCCAAAAAACCAATGGACCATTGTTTTTACCATTGTCAGTGGTAATCTATTGATTGGCTGGTCAAAGTTATTTTGAACCCTGCATAGGATGTTAAAAAATAAT
This sequence comes from Gymnocephalus cernua, assembly GCA_023631565.1. Taxonomy (NCBI): domain Eukaryota; kingdom Metazoa; phylum Chordata; class Actinopteri; order Perciformes; family Percidae; genus Gymnocephalus; species Gymnocephalus cernua. The sequence goes on from CM042436.1 coordinate 15,924,578, forward strand.
GAGAAAAAAAAAAAATTAACTGAGATGTCCGATTATTTTTTTTTTACCAATGAATCTTTATTAGCAACAGTAGATTTGAAATTTTTACTTTTAAATCTTGATTTTGGATTTGAATTCACTGCAGGTCGGATATTTCATGGAATCATTTAGGGAAAATAAAACAAAAGTTCAAGGGAAAGTTAGATGAGAAAACCAATACCAATTCCAATGCCTTTGCGATAAATATGAGTGCCAGCAGCCAGTTATCTTATCTTGAGCTTATCTTTAGCATAAAGAGTGAAGGTCTTTATGCTAAAGATAAGGTAACAAAATCCGCCTACCAGCACATCTTCTTTTTTTTCAGGTTTATTAATTTCAAAACAGCAATACAAACGCAGTTGAAAAATATATGTATAAAAACAAGTTTCTTTTTTTTGCTTACACACACAAAATAAACAACAAATCAAAGCAAACCAAAACACAACACCCCCCCCCCCTCCCCTCCCCCCACAGTCAGTAATGAGGATTAAATACTAAAATACTAAAATACATATACAGCATCCAAATTCAGCAGAACATTACGATAGGTAGTAACCCTAACAGAGTACAAAATAGGACATATTGCCAGGTTTAGGCCAATCTAGTCTTAGTCAGGAATATGCAAGTATTCTCAAAATATAGAAGAAATGTGCCCAGTGTTTCCTCTATGTTGATTTTGTAGTGGCGGCCCACCATGGCAAAATTTCTGCCACCACGGTATCAGTAATAGGGCTGTACAAAAAATGTAGTTGTAGTGGGTCCGTTCTAAGTGTAGACCTTATAGATGTTGAGTGCCTATAGTTCCTCAAAAAATACAGTTAAATCAAAATCAAAATATGCCTCATTGTGTGTGAATAGAGGTGAATAAATATATTTGTTTGTGTTGCAGCGAAGTGTCAGTTCAGTTTCATACATAAAACATTTGCCGGCGGGGAGCGGGGGGACAGACCTGCCCCCACTGCTAAAAAAAATCCTAAAGGAAACACTGTGGGCCCCACACCTTCCAACATATTTGAGTACTCCTTGTAGAAACTCTAATTTGTTCTAATTGAAGGAAATAAAGGACATCCGCCAACCAGCGTGCATGACAAGGGGGGGAGGGGGGGTTCTTAATTTCCATTTAGTTAAAATTAGTCTTCTCGCTAATAAGGTGACAAAGGCAATAACATCTCAATTAGATTTTGATAGGGGAACCAGTATATCTAAAGCTCACTATATAACATGTTATACTGTATATCTTTTGTTTAATCCGTACAAAGAAACAACAGTGTAAACAAATGACATGTTATGGTCGTGTGGCTGGGTGCCTTTTGGTTTGTGGTTTTGATTGATTAGGTTTAAGTTAGAACCTAGTTTCATATATGATATACAATTTCTCTAGCTGTGAATGCTAAGCACAGCTGAATGAATGGGGTAAAGAGATCCCATAGGTCAACTGATGCACTGGGATATTTTCCCTGCAGCTTGCAGGCAAATGTGATGTAACCTGCTGTGATTTATGGAAGGATCATGACCACAATTATATTTACCACAAGTAACGTTCTTCTATCACGCTTCTGTCCCAAATGAGGCTCCTGAAAGAGCTATAAAACTGTCAAACATACCCTGATTTATGCTGAAATTCTGTACATGTGTTCTGTGCATGTGCCCCCCCCCCCCCCCCCCCCCACACACACACACACCCCCCGGCCACGTGTGTTGCTGTGAAAGTGTGTGTCAGCTTTTGTGGTGTCTTTCCTGTGTGTGTGAAGCAGCCACCTCCACAAATTTGTTAAGGGTCCAATTATGATGATGATTTGTTCCCTGCAATGGCTTTACTTGGATGACCTAATTTCCTCATTGAGTGGGGGGAGAAGGAATAAAAAAATTGACTAGTCCTTTTTTCTTCTCCTCCCTCTACTCACTGCCTTCTCCTTTTTTCTTTCTTTCTTCTTCTTGTCCTCCTCCTCCTTCTTCTGCTGCCATGACGCTGCATTCATCCACACGGTGACAAAACATCGCTGTCATGCATTCCAGCAGAGACAGCGTGACACGGCCCCCTAAACCCTTGTCACTCCCTCTACCGCACTCGCACACATACACACACGCGAGCAAACCAGACACGCGCACGCACACATCCCTGCATGCCTTGTGGAAGAGTAATCTCGCCGGCGTAAAGCACCGCTTCTGCACAATGACATTTCAAGGCTGCACACTCGCACGCCAACACATGCAGTGACAACTCACTGACAGAGCTGAGCGACAGTAGCCTACAACGAACATCGGAAACGTGTCAAGTGTTTCCTTCTGCACGTACACACACACACACACACACAACTCCATCTGCGCTTTGCACCGTTCACTCTCTTGACTAAAGCTTACAGAGTTTATTTCCACAAGGAAGCACTGATCTTTTCCTTGCCCTTTCATTCTTCTTGAAAAGAGTTCTTCTTTCATTCGTTTTCCCTGCTCTTTCGACCTCTGGATTCTCACCCCCCTCACCCTGCTCGTCCTGGATGGGTCCGCTAATTCACTTTATCTGTCTTGGTCAGCTAACCAGCCACCCCACTACTCTCTCTCTCTCCCCCCCTTCCGTAAACACACACACACACACACTCACACACACACACACGCATTTCACTCAGAACTCCTGTCAGACATATTAAAGGACTTTACAAAAGTAGAGATGAAACTTCGATAAGCGCAGCGGGCAGCATAGCAGGAGTGTGTGCAAGAGTGTGTGCTGCATGCATGTGCTTTTGGCAGCAATCGCTTGTTTGACAAGGGGCAGAGGTGATGACAGGGTCGTCTGCCTTGCCAGGAACTCCCCCAGTAGCCAACACACTCTATATACACACACCCTTAGCCCTATTCAAAGCCACTCACTCATGTGATAATGTCTCTATTGTGACAGCCTGAACGCTTTATGGGCAACAGCTTGGTGCTGGCATTTGGGCAGAGGAATTAGTGTGTATATGAGCATTTGTGTGAGTGTGTGTGTGTGTGTGTGTGTGTGTGTGTGTGTGTGTGTGTGCCGTTGTCTCGCTCATCCGCTGTGGAATCTGACCATCTAGAGCTCGAAGCATTGAGACCTCGACTCCACTCTCGGTCTGGAGAAGAGGAGCAGGACAGGGCACGAAGATTAAAGGACGATACTTTACACATACACACACACACACCCGCGCTCACACGCACACGCATGCACACACACACACACACACACACACACACACACACACACACACACACACACACACACACACACACACACACACACACACACACACACACACACACACACACACACTCCACTCTTACCGCTACAGTCTCAGTTAAGCAGGCAATGTGATTCGTCATGTCAGAGAGCCCTGGTGCTGCTATACAACAAAAGGTGAAAGGGAGTGTGGGAAAGGGCTGGTGCACAAAGCCCTCCCTGCCCCCGTCTGTCTCCCTGTCTCGGCTGCATACGCAGGCCGGTAGCCCCTTCAGCATCCCCCACCCTGTAGCCTTTAAGGTCCCCCATCCCATCAGGACCACGATTATGATTTTTAACTGTGGCCGCCAATCCTAAAACGTATGAGCTCATAGATAGTGTGCAGAAAAATATCTCAACATCAGGTCTCTTGAGCCCCAGAAAAACCCTTTAGCTCAGTCCAGACAGCCATTCAGCCAGAGAGATAGAGGGAGGAAGAAATGGAGGGACAGAGGGAGGGAGAGAGAGATAAAAAAAAACAGCTATTCAAGGAGGAAATACTGCCAGTCTCTGTCAGTCTCTGCCAGCTCTACCTACAAAAAGAGAGCAAGAAAAAGTAGGAGGATCTCCTTGAGACTGATACCAGCTATGTAAATAGAGAGGCAAACAAACAAGACATTTTGGAAAGGCTGAGAGAGGAGGATATTCACACTGGTCCAAGTGTCTTCTCATTTGGGTCTTGTGTGCCTGGTTTTCTCTGGTTGCTAGAGAACAAATATTGGGTACACACACACACACACACACACACACACACACACACACACACACACACACACACACACACACACACACACACACACACACGCACGCACACACACACACACACACACACACACACACACACACACACACACACACACACACACACACACACACACACACACACTCACACATGCACAGACAAACTGCTGACTCGAATGCAAAGTGAATGTTGTCTGGCATATAGCTGAGCCCGGACGTTTACCGTAAGTCTGCTGGGGAAGAGCAGTCAGTGTCTTACCTTCTCAATCGTGTCCTTCTCAAACTGAGGAATGATTTAACAATCAATGAAAACTGACCTTGCCTTCCTGTATCACATTCCTGCGGGAGCTAAGCTACGAGCAATGATGAGAACACATGCAGATTCACCAGGGGGAGAGAGGTGGGCAACAATTTGAACAACATCTGGGAACAAAACGAGGTCATTTGCAAAACAATTTGTCTTTTGAATAAGAAAAATACTAGTAATTTTGTCCCTCACAAAATGATCTTGAATGTAATAAATACAAATGGGAGCACATCGGGACACTTATGTTATTCGCCTCAGTCAGTGTCACATCATACCAAAGGCGTTAAAAGAGAGAGGGATGGATGGATAAAAGAAAGGATGGAGTCATCATGACGAATTGGAGTTTGCCCAAACACTGACAGTCTGTTGGCAGAGAGAGGAGCTTGCTTAGTGCCTTATTTCGATAGGCTGGCTGAGAACGAGTTGAATATGAATAGGGATAGGCTTTACTGTCATACATATGGATCACAAAGAACTGCCGTCATCAGGTCTCCAGTCTTATTAGGATTTGTAGTTGCTGATACCTCAGTGACAGTTAATCCTCGGTCCAATAGTGTCTGAAATTATGCAGGACAGTAAAACAGCTCCTGAGGATAAAATCCTACCTTTAGATTATTCAATCTTTATTTCCTTGAATGACAAGACATTTTGGGTTTATAAACAGTAGGCCTATATCACAGAATACATACTAAAGGTCTGCATTGAGTCACTTTTGTGTGCTAAAGGGCAGGAGGTAGCAAGCGTAGGCCTAGTGGGCTACAGAATATAATTGCATGTACAAGTAGCACACGGGCAGACGATTTTCCTGCTGTGCTCATTAAAATGAAGTGCATCAGGTGTGGAGAAAGTCTGTCTACAAATATCCGTTTTAGTCTGGCAAACCAAAACAGTGAGCTCAAAGTGGCTGAAAGCTGCAGAGATCTTTCACATTACGTCACATCTGATTCAAAGTTCAAATCTGAAATATCTCTCAAATGTAACTAAACACTTTCCCAGGAAGTGTGGATTCTTCTTTCACCTTTCCTACACACGCACACGCACACGCACACACACACACACACACACACACACACACACACACACACACACACACACACACACACACACACACACACACACACACACACACACACACACACACACAGACAATTATGTACACAGAGCAGATACACATGTCGGTGGGATTTGTCACCATCTCTCTTGGCACAGGCAGGCCAGCGCTAATGGACGGACACTCTTTGTGTGCTAAACAAATTAGCTCCATTACTAAGAGACAGACAGCAAGGGTGAGAGAGAGATAGATAGATGGATAGAGAGAGAGAGAGAGAGAGAGAGAGAGAGAGAGAGAGAGAGAGAGACAGGCAAAGGTTCAAGATAAGGGATATAGAGGGAGATAAATGTAGTGAGAGGTAAACGTAAAAAGCAAGAAGAGCCGGGAAGAGATTTATGCATGGTATACAATGAATAAAAGGGATCCGCCTTATCAAACACAATTCTGTGTGTTTGATGTGTGAGCCGGCTAGACATCTAAGCGCTTCGAGCCCTCATGAGAGAGGGTAAATGTGCATTATCATCCATCCATCACTCCCTCATTACTCATTCACTTACTTACACTCAGACACACATACACACACACGGAGCACATACATGAATGCTGATATGCCCTAATACGTGCACTTAACACCAGACTGGATGCCAGCGAGACACATTTATCTCAATGCAACTGTGTGGAAACGATACTGAGTGCATCTGCGAATGTGTTTATGTGTGTCGGAGTGAATGTGATCCAGCAGGTTTCAGGTCAAAGCAATCCTCCGTCGAATGATTGGTCCATAATCTGATTGACAGGCCGACTCCCTCCTCTTCTCTGTCGTCTCCTC
>CM042436.1:15935755-16193255 GCA_023631565.1 Gymnocephalus cernua
AGGAGCCAGATTAGAATGTCAATCCCAATCATTGTGTGGACCTTCCATGTAGATGTCTCACATACACATACACAAAATCTAAACTACATGCAATTTGATATACTTCTGTAGAAGAGCCAAATTCACAAGTGTGAATGATATAATCATTTTGTAAGTCAAGAATATCTGCTTAATGTGGTAGCTAATCAATACTCAGAAAGCGATTTGGCAAGAAGGGATCAACAGTAACAATCTCCAAAGCATACTGTACTTCTCCTTCTGACTTCCAGTCATAAAAGACAATCCACACGCCTGCGTGAAGAGAAGTAGCCCAGGACATGTACTCACAGACCACATTTCTCTTCTGCCTATTATGCCTTCATATTGTTAATTATGCAAACTGATTAGCTTTTAACACTGTAATGGCTGCTATTGGCAGTGTAATCTCCTCTATTACACCTTCCAAAAGTTGAAATACTTATATACATGAAATTAACTGCAACAAACATCATTTCAAAATGAGTACTGTAGTACTTTTAACAAAAGAAAGTACAAGCCTACTCCACACATACAGCACAAAGCTGCAACACAATAGAAAAACGTGGACACCGCCTCCCTGCTAATCGACCCATTTTACCAAATCTAAAGAGAGGAGTTGACAATTTGCCGTCTATAATAGCAATGGCCAAAAGAGACAAGTTACTGAAGCGGTGAAAACCCACTCCGCCATAGATCAGCTGCGGCATTGCGCGTCTCCCAACCGTGAAGAGCTGCGGGCCGAGCGCTGCTATAATTAAAGCGTTTATTGATTCGACTCTACGCGCTCCTGCGTCCTCTGGACCGTGAGCCGGAGGCACAGGGCGGGTCAGCCACTCTTTACTATGCTAATGTCTATGGTAATATAGCCACCGGTGGTTGGAGTCGATTATTGACGCGTCCCCTAAATGGACGGTTGAACCACAAATGAAGCTTTGTGCGGAGGGGTCAATGGCACCGAGATTGATACCGGGGCACGGGGTCAGCTTCATTTCAACCCTACCGGTTTCAGGAAATGAATTGGGAATGACATTGTTAATTGAAAATTAATTGGAAAGTAAATGACATTTCTCAACTCCAAGAGGGATTTCTGTTCATCTCCTGGTATTGAGCAGAAATATACAAGATCCATCTATTGAGGCCCCGGGGGAATGGGTCAGAGAGAGACCCTCATTTGTAGAGGATCAACCTCTCAGTGGTTTCATTTAGACATTTCTATCTTTCTTTTCATGTTTGCACAGGCTGTGTGTGCGTGAAAAACGTGAATGTGTAGATGTGTGTTTGCTTTAATTGCACTGAAATTGGGCTCACTCTCTTTCCCTTAGATTATTTTTGGATGGGTTTGTCTGTGTGTGTAGAAATGAAAAGACACAAACCCAACCAAAAACATGTGTGTGTGTGTGTGCGTGTGTGCGTGTGTGTGTGTGTCTGTAAAGAGAAGACAGAGACAGATATAAAAATGAAAAGAGCATAACAATAAACGTCCTGGCATCAGAAGAGAAGTGGCCGTACCTCGCCTGCTGAAACAGAGAATAGCAATGCTTGATGGTTGATGGACCTCTGGTGGGTGCTGGTGCTGGGGGCAAAGCAGAACATCATGCAATCAGTCTGAGAAAGGTCGGTGTATTGATCGGTGTGTATGGCTCCACTGTTACATATCAAAAACATCTCTGCTCTTCTCAACACTTCTTTAGCTCTACAAATGACCTGAAGTGCATTGCTCTTTACAGCAGTCCATCCCAAGGCAGCCGTTCAGCCCGGCACGCTGAGGCACCAGCGTCTTCCAGACTCAAACCCAGACACATAGTTCTTTGTTACAGCGTACCTGGCCTTTGTTGAAGTTTTCTGGCTGTTTTTTCTTACTCGAGACAAACTTATCAGAGTGTGTGTGTGTGTGTGTGTGTGCGCGCACACACAGGAAGAAGGAGGAGGGCGTTAATCAGATTGTCTGATTATTATCAATCTGCAAGAAAAGAAAAAAGAAGTAGACAGAGTCACATGTCTTCCATATCTTCCAAAATGAATCAATAAGATTATTCAGTGTTGGATAAAGGATAAAATTAAACCTTGATCTGTCTGGTGCTGATTCTTTATTAAACAGAGAGAGCAGACACAGTCAAATATATCCATCTGATGAGACACTCCTTTAATTACTGCTCTCATTTGCGTCATGCCACTCACATTGTGTCTTTGCCTGCAGGTGCGTGTGTGTTCGCTTTGAGCCGCACACACTAACCAGCGTTTCATATTAGGAAACACTCCTCTCTGCCGCAGCCGGGTCCTAAAAGCTGTAAGCAGAGGGCACAACCATGATTTAGGATGTGTGAATCACGCATGAGTGGGTGTGTAAATGCACACAGTGTGATCAGAAAGTTGTGGTTTGAGGCAAAGGAGTTTCGTTATCTCCTTGTCTCACTTATGCTTTGTGCAAGGTGAGAAGGTGAGGTTCTGTAAAATAATAACATTTAATTAGGGCTGTGTATCGCCAATCATTTATTGAATCGATTCGGTTCCGATTCACAAAGGTCCCGATTACATTTTCGATTTGATTCAATATCAATTAGGTTGGGGAAATTTCAGTTGCAATACCAGGTCTGCTTGGATATAAAAGAGATTCTCAGAGAACTTACAATTGTACAAGCAAGAAGCAAACCTCAAATATTTTTAATAATGCACAAGGTTAATGTTTTTTTTTTTACTTATACATCAATGGTGAAAAAGCATATATTAAAAGATTGATTTCGGCATTTCATTTAGCAATATCAGATACATTTTAATTGGAGAATCAATTATTTTAAGCCAGCCTTACATTTAATGCAGCCTTCAAATGTGTGTGTGTGTGTGTGTGTGTGTGTGTGTGTGTGTGTGTGTGTGTGTGTGTGTGTGTGTGTGTGTGTGTGTGTGTGTGTGTGCATCTTTGTGTGTTAAAATGCATGCATGTTTTTAAGCGTGCCCTTGTGTCCATGCATAGGGGGTCGACAATGTGCTTCTCATTCCCATATGCAGTCGATATCGGATGAGGACATGAGAGTCAGTATTGATTGTAATTTCCTGCGACGCTACGTTCCACTCTCTTGCTTTATCAGGAGACTAATACCTATCAGCCACGCTGTCGGCCAACCAACAGCCCTGGCTGCTGCGCAGGACAACAGCTAATGAATAAGAGAGGAACTAATAATCCAGCCAGACATTTCTCCTCTGACAAACCCTGTTGCCACAGGGATGATAACGATGAGGCTGGGATACTGAGTGTGGATGTGTGTGTATGCGTGAAAAGTACATCAGTGCAGGCAGGTCATTATGTGTGTGCTTGCTCGCATGTGAGTTTGTACATGTTCTCAAGTGTATGTATTTGTGTGCATTTTGCGCTTGGTTGACAGCATCACACCAGCCAAGTTTTCATTGATTTTAATGACTGGACATTTGCGACGACAGGCGTTGGTATGTCTTGGGATTGGCTGTTGTTGACTGAAGGAGTCAAGGGCATGAAGCTAACATTAGCTTTCCACCCTGACAGCATGTGGACGGCCAATCGGGTTTATTTTTGATGTTGTTGTTGAAGTGGTATAATGATGGCCTGGCTGAGATGTACCACAGGGCTCAGATACATAATGTAGGTTTCAGTTCATTTTTTCAGTTTTTCTCTGGTTCACACATGTTGTGTCTTAGTTTCGCTTCAACTCTCCCTTCAAGTGATTTCAAAGGATCCTCTTTGTGTTGCCGTTTAGCTCTCCGCCTCTTTATCGCCCTCACCTCCTCTATATATCTTTTTCACTTTCACTCCTTTTCGGTCTCTTTCTTTCTCATTTTAAGCTTTGAATTGAGCCCATTATATTGTCAGTTTGCCTGCCTTTACGGTTGGATCACTGCTGTGTTAAAACTTGAAGATTGACGCACGCCTTCTTCTGTATACACCGCTCATGCCCCTGCTTTCCTCTATGTGTGCCCTTAAACTACTATATAAATGTGTTTTCAATACTATTTCCCCCCCTCCTCCCACTATATAGTTTTAACCCATTCCTCCTGGTAGTTCAAGTGGGTTATAAAAATGAAGCTGGCTTGTCTCCATTCAAAACTACTGTCTTATTCATCAAAGGCTGCTCATGTTGAAGTACGTGAACTCCATGTACTGGGTAGAGCTGATGTCATCATCTATATATTTGAGAGTTTAAAAAAAACAGATAAACACATAAAAAATGTTTGATACTGTAGTTGTAAATGCTAACATTCAGGGCAATGTCATTTAAACACCCATGCATTCTTCAAAAAAGAGCCAAAAATAAGTTCAACCACGTGTGTGGGTGAACAGGGCCGTTAAGCAAAGCTTGGTTGAGAAGGTCACTGGCATTGATGTGTGTGTGTGTGTGTGTGTGTACACGTGTGTGTGTGTGTGTGTGTTGTTGTTATAGGTAGTTATTTTGAGTTCAACCTGGTACAAGCATTTCTGATAAGAATTAATCAGTGAAGTATCATTTTATCTGATTAACTGCAAGGAATTTCCCTAGCGCGAATCTAACATTTAATGATAATAATATTACATTATTTCAAAACACCAACCCCCCCCCCCTATCAGTGACTGTTAAAGTAGAGGCAGCTTGTGGCTTTCTGAGTGAGTGTAAAGGAAAGTGATGAGTGTATGTGTACACCCATCTATGAAGGTTTGTACTTTTGTGTGATGCTACAGTTGTATACTTCTTGCATTGTGGGTAGGGCTGTGGTAAATGGTCTGTTTCCCATCTTTGGCTTGTAAGAGGTGAACTCATTCTTTCCTCTCCCCACTGCACAGCTACAGCGATTGTCTACCACGGTGACAGGTTAGGGGTGTGATGATGGGTGAGAGGCGGAAAGGGCTTGCGTTTTATAAAAGCCCAAATTAAAACTGACTCAAGACAGAGAGAAGTCCGCTCATCGTGAAAGACATAAAACTGCATGCCACTCCTGCTGTGTGAGAAAGACTTGTCTTGATTCATTGCTTTGAAAACTACTCAAGCAAGCAGCAGGGTTATTGTGTGTGAGTGATTCAGATCGTATAGGTCTGTGCTGAGAGATACTGCACTCCACAACTGAAGGACAAAGCCAGAAGATGAGATTCAGCCCGGTGATAGCCGCTCTTCTCTGCTTCACCACATGGATGAGCATGGCCCATGCAAGTGAGTACTGCAAAACGTTCAGGCTTTTTGATTGAGTGTATGGTCTGAGTTATTGGCAGCGTGAAATTAAGGGTACTTAATCTTTCTTTCTCTATGTCTGTCTTTTTTAGCCATTGGACCGGTGGCCAGATGTTGTCTCCGGTGGTCTAACACTCTAGAAAAGGTCCCACTTAAACAAATTGTGGATTACACCAATCAGCCTGAAGGCCTCTGTCCAATCACAGCCGTAGTGTAAGTAGTCCTGCAAATTCACATTGTATAGAATTAGGCAAACAAATATCCATATGTACTCCAATGTACTTTTTAAGTGTGGGTTCACCCAAATTACAAAGAAAAGAAAATAGTTAATTTGAAAACAGTTGGATTATCTGAGTGACAGGGACACAGTTCATTGAGCTTGAATATTTCAAACTATCTGCATGGCTAGATTCAACTAAAAGAAAGTGAGAAAACATGTTTTGGTTTTAACTTGGATAAACTACATCTTTAAGTTTTTTTTTTTTTTATCAGAACCTAATTAAAAACAGTGTTAAAACAGCATTACTATACCATTAACACATTACAATCAATTGCAGGTTTCAGACAAAGCGTGGAAGGAATATTTGCTCCGACCCTAACAGTGACCGTGCAAAAAAAGCCATTCAGAAGGTGGACGAGGAGAAAGAAAAAAAAGCATTGCAAGAGCAAAGACTGAATGAAGAATCAACAAGCGCCATCCCACCAGCAGTGTCCACTGCACCAACAAACGCAAAGAAATGCAGAAATGGAAAGAGATGCCAGAGGAAGAAGTGCAGGTGTGGGAGGAAGGGGCAGAGAAAACGAGTGTGAGGAATCACGAGACAATTCAAAGCTACCACAGTCAGCAAACATTACTCTTTCCATTTGGACTTGTCCTGCTATATTGCATGAACAGTAAACAAACCTGAAACAAAAGGAGCTTTTTTTTTTATATATTATTGTATCTATTAAATATCCAATACGTATTTAAATATATGTTGATTATACCTTGTTGTCATAAACGTGTGTATGTCTATCAAAAGAGCATCATTTTCTACCTTTTCCAGTCAATTGCCAATAAATTCTTCTTAAGCAGATTTGGTGTTTTTGTTATCAACAAGACGAACATTATGTGAAACAGAATTGGTATGTTTTAGCATGATGACACAAACAGTACCTGTTCTCAGTAGCTGTTTACACACAGTGCAATTATCTAATATACAGGAAGGAAACCAGCATTCGACATAACAAATCTAGACACAGATGAACAGCATATATTCAGCTTGTATGTACTACAAGTAGGAATTATAAACACACATACATATATACACATATACACATATATGCTATACCCACACAGTACACCCACACATGTTATACCCACACAGTACACCCATGGTACGTGTGGGCGTACTATGGGTGAACAGGGCCGTTAAGCAAAGCTTTGTTGAGAGGGTCACATTACATTACATTACATTACATTACATTACATGTCATTTAACTGGCGCTTTTATCCAAAGTGACTTACAATTAAGTGCTATTAACTGTGAAGGTACAAATTCCAGACAACAAGTAGTAAATGCAAGTACATTAGCTTTAAATAAGGTAAAGCTACAATGAGACATATGAAAGTGCAGGTTCATGATTTATTTTTTTATTTCACTGTGTGTGTGTGTGTGTGTGTGTGTGTGTGTGTGTGTGTGTGTGTGTGTGTGTGTGTGTGTGTGTGTGTGTGTGTGTGTGTGTGTGTGTGTGTGCGTGCGTGTGTGTGTGTGCGTGTGTGTGTGTGTGTGTGTGTGTGTTGTTGACAGTGTTGGGGTAGTTACTCAAAAAAAGTCATGGATTACACATTACTAGTTACTTTTTTCTACAACAATGCCTTACTTTACTGAATTACTCACTGCTGTAAGTAATTAGTTACACTACTGGTGACATTACTTTTGGATTACTACGTAACATCACCTGAGATGCAATGATCACCTGATAACAATATAAAGTTAAACCTCATATGTGCCCAGATCAACACACATCCTTATTATGAGTACATGCACAAGACAATCACCAGGTAGCTTGCCAAATTGTTCCTGTCTGAGGGCGGCCGTCCCCTCTTCGTTACCTGTATCTTGCCCAATATGTTTCGGAAAGCTGGCGATTCCAATGTCCAAACAGGCAACATTTCTTCCACTGTGTATACTCCCACAAGCCTATTTATCTCTGCTTGATTTACCTGCTGTTAAAAAATCAAGTCTTGGCTGCTTGGCTGGTGTCGGCAACATGCTCTATTCATCAGCGTCCGCTTCACTCAGGGTCCGGGGGTCTTTAGCGACTAGCTTTGTGTTAGCATCAGTGTTGTAATCGAGAGCACCTAAACCGAGACCAAGTCATCACCAAGACCAGAGTGTATCAAGACCGAGATAAGACCGGGACTTTGAAGGTTTGAGACCGAGTCAAGACCAAGACCAGATTTGTGTTAGACAGCCGGAGCCTCTTCTCCTGTCTCCCGCATTCACTTTCTTGGAAGTGTGTGTAAAGGGGGCAGGGAATAGGGGGGTTTACGGTAACACATTTCAAATCAGATATGAGTCAAGTTATTGATTGCATTTGCAAGTGTTAAAGGAATACATCAGACCATGCAGAGGCAATTTAGTAATATCCCTGCAGTTATGGTCTTAAAATAAAATCCTGAGTCCTCTTTATCTGTGACCAAATAAAAACGTTGTTGATTCCGAGACGAGACCGAGACCTTCAAACAATCACGCATTTAATTTGAAGAATAGGGGATACCTCCAGCACTCAAAAGAGCAGTGGCTCTGGCATTTTTGTTTCATGTTACGCAAATGACGAAAAGGGACGTTTGATTTGTTTTTCTCTCCTCTAGTTGAAGAACCAGTAACGCAAGTAACGCGTAATGTGATTACCGAAGTTATCAACAGTAATGCGTTACATTACTGCGGTTACAGACAAATGTAATATGATTACCCCCAACACTGGTTGTTAACATCCTATCTAGGTTTCCCTAGACCTCATCTGACATTAATAAAAAATAATAAATTATTTGAATGCTCCTTCCAGCCACCAACCCTTTCATACTATCAGTGACTCTTAAAGTAGAGGCAGCTTGTGGCTTTCAGAGTGAGTGTAAAGGAAAGTGATGACTATCTGTGTGTATGTGTACACATACTGTATCTATGAAAGTTTGTGCTTTTGAGTTATCAGTTGTGTACTTTTTTGCATTGTGGTAAATGATCTGTTTCTCACCTTTGGCTTCTTATTCTTTCCTCTCCCCACTGTGTGGCCACAGCGACTATCCTCCATGGTGACGGGTTAGGGGTGTGATGATGGGGGAGAGGCGGAAGGGGCTTGTGTTTTATAAGAGCCAAAATTAAAACTTGAGTGATGAGAAAGACAGAGAGAAGTCCGCTAATCGGAAAGACATAAACGTGCTTCTGCACTCCTGCTGTGTGAGAAAGACTTGTCTTGATTCATTGCTTTGAAAACTACTCAAGCAAGCAGCAGGGTTATTGTGTGTGAGTGATTCAGATCGTATAGGTCTGTGCTGAGAGATACTGCACTCCACAACTGAAGGACAAAGCCAGAAGATGAGATTCAGCCCGGTGATAGCCGCTCTTCTCTGCTTCACCACATGGATGAGCATGGCCCATGCAAGTGAGTACTGCAAAACGTTCAGGCTTTTTGATTGAGTGTATGGTCTGAGTTATTGGCAGAAATTAAGGGTACTTAATCTTTCTTTCTCTATGTCTGTCTTGTTTAGCCATTGGACCGGTGGCCAGATGTTGTCTCCGGTGGTCTAACACTCTAGAAAAGGTCCCACTTAAACAAATTGTGGATTACACCAATCAGCCTGAAGGCCTCTGTCCAATCACAGCCGTAGTGTAAGTAGTCCTGCAAATTCACATTGTATAGAATTAGGCAAACAAATATCCATATGCACTCCCATGCACTTTTTAAGTGTGGGTTCACCCAAATCACAAAGAAAACATCACATTTCCTCAACAGTTTTCATTAGAACAAATAGTTAATTTGAAAAACAGTTCACAGAAAGAACGGTGGATTATTTGAGTGTTTTTTTTATCAGAACCTAATTAAAAACAGTGTTAAAACAGCATTACTATACCATTAACAGATCACAATCAATTGCAGGTTTCAGAGAAAGCGTGGAGGGAAGATTTGCTCCGACCCTAACAGTGACCGTGCAAAAAAAGCCATTCAGAAGGTGGACGAGGAGAAAAAAAAAAGCATTGCAAGAGCAAGGACTGAATGAAGAATCAACAAGCGCCATCCCACCAGCAGTGTCCACTGCACCAACAAACGCACGGAAGAAGGAATGCTAACGGAGGAAGGGGCAGAAAAAACGTGTGTGAGAATCACAAGACAAATCAAAGTTACCACAGTCAGCAAACATTACTATTTCCATCAGGTCCAGCTAAATTGCATGGATAGTAAACAAACCTGAAACAAAAACAGCCTTTTCTACATTATTGTATCTATCAAATATTCAATACATATTTAAATATATGTTGATCATACCTTGTCGTAAAAATGTGTATGTCTATCAAAAGAGCATCATTTTTCATTTACCAATAAAGTCTTTTTGAGCAGATTTGGTGTTTTTATTATGAACAAATGGAACATTATGTGAAACAGAACTGGTATGTTTGATGAAATATAAAGCTCTGGTGTTAGCACACAGGGCAAATAACACAGGAAGGAAACCAGCATGCAATAGAAAGCTAAACATAGAAAACAAGTTCTAGATCTAGATACAGATGAACAGCATAGATACAGCTGTTGATGTACAAAAAGTAGCAACATCATCTGGACAGGCAATCTTACAGCATCTATATACCAATACAAATTCATATTGTATATATTGTGGTCTGGTTAGTAGCTGTACTGTGCAAGTAGTGCATGACAATGCAAAACAAACTGGAATAAATACTGTTGTAAGGTAGAATATATTACATAAACATTGGTGGCTTTTTGAATATTTACTGCCAGACCATAATCATGCACATGATGATATGCACATATGAGTATGCTGTAATTGTTGCACTGTGATATAATATGCAACAAACACTATGTCGTTTTGACATTGGTAATTGCAGGGTTGTTTTACAGAAACCATACTGGGATGTGACGTGGCTGGTCTGTTTGTGACTGTGATGGCATGTGGCATGTGTAAACAGTTAACTTCATTTACTTCATTACTTGTGTCGTTTTCTTTTGCGGGGTGCAAATGTTCCACCAAAATAAGTTCCTTCCTGAGACTATTTTGCAGAGCCACCGGCACTGTGTCCGGAGCTTAGCGCCGCCCAACACGATTGTGAGTGGTTTAAAAAAAATCCCAGAGCGTTTTTTCCTCCTATCCTAGAATGTATGTGGGATGTAGCCAGACCTTATTGTACAGCGCTGTGGAGATAGGGCTGGCAATGCGAGACTAGCATGTGGTCAAAAACTGGTGTCAGGGGTCTGCAATAAGTTCCCTGTCTGTGTCTTACTGTAACTTGGGATGTGTACAGGTTCAGGCTCCTCTCCTTAACCTGTCTCTCTTAGTTATGCTGTTATAGTTTTAGACTGAAGGGGGACTTCCTTTGACACACTGAGCTTATCTCTCCTCTCTCTTCCCATTTGTGTGCATCCATGTCCCAGAAATGCTTGTTACTAACCTAGCTCTGGGGAGCTTATTCCCCGGAGTCCTTATGTTTTTTTTTCGCCCAGCATGATTCCTTGAATTAGGGTGGCACCTAAATTATGGTTGCAGCTGTCGCCGTGGTCCTGCTGCACTCCCTGCTATGCCCTGCAACACCCTGTTACGCTCTGCAGTGCCCCGCAGTGTCCTGCTGCGTCCTGCTGCGTCCTGCTGCGTCCTGCTGCATCCTGCTACGTCCTGCTGCGTCCTGCTACGTCCCGCTGTGTCCTGCTGCGTCCTGCTGCGTCCTGCTGCGTCCTGCTACGTCCTGCTGTGTCCTGCTGCGTCCTGCTGCGTCCTGCTGCGTCCTGCTGCATCCTGCTACGTCCTGCTGCGTCCTGCTATGCTCTGCTGTGCCCTGCTACATCCTGTAACGCCCTGCAGTGCCCTGCTATGCCATGAACTACTACAACTACTATTTATAGTCACTGTTAGATTATCTTTATTGTGACTGTTATTGCCACTGTTCATCACCCAACGGCACCGTCAAACACCGCCTACCAAGAGCCTGGGTCTGTCTGAGGTTTCTCCCTAAAAGGGAGTTTTTCCTCGCCACTAAATGCTTGCTCTTGAGGAATTACTGGAATTGTTTGTTGGGTCTTTGTATATTATAGAGTGTGGTGTAGACCTACTCTATCTGTAAAGTGTCCTGAGATAACTCTTGTTAGGATTTGATACTATAAATAAAATGTAATTGAATTGAATTGATCATTGAAGTCCTGACCGTCTTTGTCTTGTTCAGTGCCATATCAAGCCACACGCTGACAGATTGGTAGAGAGCAGATTGTTGTGATAATGTAGGTCATTTCTTATTCAGGTATTCTGGAAAATGCTACATACTGCTAAATGGCATACCAAACATCTGGCACATCCCACATTGGATTACAAGTCATTTTACAAAACATATATACAAAATATACCATATATATTTATTGAGCATATTAAATTGAGAATCTCTATGTAATACCCACAGATCATAACATCTTTTCAACCTACTGTGACGCACAAAGAATACCACAGAAACACCGAATTGAATGGCATAGTCATGAACATGAAACACTGAATTTGGTTAGAAGTTGTGCTAATAGAAATAAACTACTTTAGTATTATATTATATAGCAAATATAGTGATAATAGTGATAATAATAGTGATGTTGTAGTATGTGTGTGATATTTGTGATATTATTGCCTGTCTTTGTCAGGGTATGTGTTTTATTTGAAACTGTGGGGTTGCCAAGCCACCACAAGCGCCACATCCTGAACGCTCAGTCGAGCATGTGTCCGTATGAGTGCATGTTTGTGGTCGCCTATTTCAGCAGAAGAGTATTAAGCGAGAAGTTTACCCTCTTCTAAGAAAAATTAAACACAATGTGACAAAACCTTAGAAAAAGTCACATATACAAGAGCTAAAACAAGAGTGGATATTGGACTTACATTTACCAAGTGACCAGAAACGTGCAAATGAATAAATCCAATGTCCAAATTAATGCAAATTTTACTCCATGTCTGTTGGATGTTTAAAAAATAAAGTGTTTGCTTACCTGTTTGGCATGTTAACTTTATAAGGTAAAACTGAATTGCCCAGTATGTCAATGTGGTGTTTACAGCTTGTTGGGCTGCCCCCATTTGGCAAAAAAAGCAATCATCTGTAAGATTTATGGAGTAGCTCTTAAAATTGGAACTTTGAAATGGGAAAATGTGTGTGCGTGTGTGTTGTAAATCTGTGTGCACCTGAGATGTGTTCATACAATGTTCGGCTTTTGTGACATGACTTGTGAGCGTGTGTGTGTGTGTGTGAGTGTGTGTGTGTGTGTGTGTGTGTGTCGTTCATCTGTGTGCACCTGAGTGAGATGTGTTTTGTGGTTAACCCATCAGGGAATGAGTCCTTACCCCAAGTGAAGGAGTTTAAGTACCTTGGGGTCTTGTTCGCGAGTGAGGGGACAATGGAGCGGGAGATTGGTCGCAGAATTGGCGCAGCGGGGGCGGTATTACATTCAGTGTATCGTACCGTTGTGACGAAAAGAGAGCTGAGCCAGAAGGCAAAGCTCTCGATCTACCGGTCAGTTTTTGTTCCCACCCTCACCTATGGTCATGAAGGGTCATGACCGAAAGAACGAGATCCAGGGTACAAGCGGCTGAAATGGGTTTCCTCAGGAGGGTGGCTGGCGTCTCCCTTAGAGATAGGGTGAGAAGCTCAGTCATCCGGGAGGAGCTCGGATTAGAGCCGCTGCTTCTTCACGTCGAAAGGAGCCAGTTGAGGTGGTTCGGGCATCTGGTAAGGATGCCCCCTGGGCGCCTCCCAAGGGAGGTGTTCCAGGCACGTCCAGCTGGGAGGAGGCCTTGTGGAAGACCCAGGACTAGGTGGAGGGATTCTCCAACCTGGCCTGGAAACGCCTCAGGATCCCCCAGTTGGAGCTGGTTAATGTGGCTGAGGAAAGGGAAGTTTGGGGTCCCCTGCTGGAGCTGCTGCCCCCGCGACCGGACCCCAGATAAGCAGATGAAGATGGATGGATGTGGTTAACCCATCAGGAGGAAAATGCAATCTCACATTGTTTTGTTGTTTAGCTCCACGCAACATTCAACAGAACTTAACTTACTGGGGTATAGGATGATATTCATTGTCCTCTTACCTACCTGCCGTACGTAAAATACCACAGAAACACCAATTGAATGTCACAGTCATGAACATGAAACACTGAATTTGGTTAGAAATTGTGCTAATAGAAATAAACTACTTTAGTATTTATTAATACATAATATTCATTTATTTTATAGCAAATATATCACGTTTTACTCTTACTCTAATGGACTCCAACCTAAAAATAATTAACAGCATCACTTTTGTCATCAGTTATTTGTAAAATACAAGCTGTTTTATTTTCTTTCTCTTTTCAGCCAAAATAAATCCAATTCAAGGCAGCAAACTATTAAAACATTTGAAAGTAGAAACAGCCTGGTGTCTAATAGTGATGTTGTAGTATGTGTGTGATATTTGTGATATTATTGCCTGTCTTTGTCAGGGTATGTTTATATGTATGTATATTTGAAACTGTGGGGTTGCCAAGCCACCATAAGCGCCACATCCTGAACACTCAGTCGAGCATGTGTCCGTATGAGTGCATGTTTGTGGTCGCCTATTTCAGCAGAAGAGTATTAAGCGAGAAGTTTACCCTCGTCTAAGAAAAATTAAACACAATGTGACAAAACCTTAGAAAAAGTCATGCAACACTGAACATGTGTGACATAACTGTTAACCAAATACACACACACACACACACACACACACACACACACACACACACACACACACACACACACACACACACACACACACACACACACACACACACACACATACAAGCTAAAACAAGAGTGGATATTGGACTTGCAGAAACGTGCAAATGAATAAATCCAATGTCCAGATGAATGCAAATGTTACTCCATGTCTGTTGGATGTTTAAAAAATAAAGTGTTTGCTTACCTGTTTGGCATGTTAACTTTATTAAATGAAAATACGTCAATGTAGTGTTTACAGCTTGTTGGGCTGCCCCCATGTGGCAAAAAAACAATCACCTGTTAGATTTATGGGAATTAGTAGCTCTTAAAATTGAAACTTTGAAATGGGCAAATGTGTGTGCTGTTCATCTGTGTGCATCTGAGTGAGATGTGTTTTGTGGTTAACCCATCAGGAGGAAATCTCATTTTTTTTTTTTACTTACTTACTGGGGTATAGGAAGATATTCATTGTCCTCTTACCTACCACACGTATACACACACACACACACACTCACACACACACACACACACACACACACACACACACACACACACGCACACACACACACACACACACACACACACACACACACACACACACACACACACACACACACACACACACACACACACACACACACATATGAATATTCCCATGTGTAGGTATGAATAATATTCCGAAGCTGTTGTTACTACAGTGAATCCTTTGCAAACACTGTTGGTTACAAAATCAATGTATGTCTCAGTTTACATCACCACAAACATAGCTACAAGACAGAGAATTGTTACAGTAATATAATACAACTGTTACAGTGCTGTATCATTGATGACAATATAATGACAATTTCCTGATACTTTTACTTAAGTAACATTTTCAATGCAGGACTTTTACTTGTTAACAGAGTATTTTTTACACGGTGGTATAAGTACTTTTACTTAAGTAAAGGATCTGAATACTTCTTCCATGACTGTACACGAGGCAACAAAGTGAGCCACTTACTTAGGCGAGGGGCGGGGAAAACCCATTGCACTGTGGTTCAAGCAAACGTTGCATTGACCTCAACCCCTCTCCACTGTCAGCCCCTCAAACTTCCCCCAGCTGTAGCACACTGAAGCTGTACTTTCTCTTTCCACCCACACATAGTAAAGACGGTTTGCTTAATACCTTTTCTTTTAGAATTGTGTTAGAGCCACCGAATGATGGAAACATGTTTCCACCTCATGGTCCACGTGAAGCCCACCATGTCGCACCATTAGAGTGAGGGGAGTTGGAACATGACCATCACCAGAATAGGTGATAATGATTAAAATGAGTACACTCTGAATGACTCACCCATGGTCTTGAGAATGTGCTCAAAGTAGACTTTTGAGTAAAGAAAGTTGGGTTTGACATTTTATTTAGTGGCTTTAAGTATGTTGTAGGAGAGTGCCATCAAAAAGTCGAGTGTGGTTAAAGAACAGCTCGGACACTGAATGGCAAAGGTTTCAATAATGTTTTTAAATATTTATAGGTTTATGTATATCAGTGTTGTAGTACTTGCCATCGGTCTTGGTCTCAAGACGGGTTTTGTTATCACTTTTTGAAGTCTGTATCTAGGAATCTACCGCATTTTTACTGGGTCTTGTCTCAGACTCAGATAACCAAGACCACAACTGCCTTTTGATTATTTTACCAAGGCAGTTCTCATGATGCACTTATGGCAATCAAAAGACGAATGAAGAAGAATCTTAATTTGTTTTCTTTGTTTTTTTTTATGGGAATATGGATCTTTTAGAGCAATTTGAGGTGTGCCTATGGTTAGCATTTTCCACATTTATCGTGGCACGCGGTGTGGGACTCGCACTGATCTGGTCTTGACTCGGTCTTAACCCCTCCAAGTCAAAAGTCTTGTCTCGTTCTCGATACACTTTGGTTTTGGTGATGACTTGGTCCCATTTTAGGTGGTCTTGACTACAACACTGATATACATACATATAACACAATTTATTGTACATACTGGGGTTGGCAAAATAACATAAATCAATTGCAACGCAACATAAACACAAAAGCATTACCATGGAGTTCATTACATACATTCTCAACTCAAGTACAACAGTATAAGCTTAATATGTTGTGGTTATAATCAATGATTAATATCCAAGAATTATGTTATGGGGTTTCAGTATTTCACACAGGTTTCTGTTTTTAAAATGATCAGACGTCATTACATAAAATATGTACTGTAGAGCAAGACAGACCCACTAACTAAACACTTTATTCTTCTTATTATTATCTGTCTAACTAAGAATCTGACCACTAAAATGATATTGCTCTGGGTGGTAGTGGAACATAACATGTATACTACTAGAGTACATTTACTCAAGTACTGTACTAAGTAAACAAACTAGTTACTTGTATACCACTTTATACTTCTACCCCCTCTATATTTTAGTGCAGGGGTCTTCAACGTTTTTTAAGCCAAGGACCCCTTAACTGAAAGAGAGATGGAGCAGGGACCCCCTACTACATATATTTTATAAAATGAAGTTGCATATTAAACTGGGCCTACAATAATGTGTAGGGCGGCCACAAGCCTTTATACATTACCTAAGCTATTAAAAAGCCTAATAATTGTTGGCATGATTTTATAAATCATGTTTTAATGTTAAACATACATGTGGCAGAGTGAATCCTTTGGAATGAACTGTATCTGTGGATGGCCTTAGTGGCTACCTTACCTATAGGCCAGTCTATCATTCATCAAGCCTATCATTAGTGGGGAGTTATATTTGCTAATAATATGTTGGACTCATGTTAAGACTAAGAATAATTTGGAGGCCCCTCCTGCATTGACTCTGAGGACCCCCTAGGGATCCCGGACCCCCTGTTGAAGATCCCTGTTTTAGAGAAATATTTTTTGACAGCTGAGCTACTAGTTACTTTACAAATTAAGAATTTACAAAAGAAAAGTATGGTCTTATAAAATATGATGCAATGCTATAGATATTAGATTAGCTCCACCTCAATAACAGTAACATGCTTGTTACACATCAATGAATAAATAATAATAATAATGTAAGATCTAATAGTGTAACACTAACAGGGGACATTATTCTGCATCGGTTACTACTTTTGATACTTTAAGTACTTATTGCTAATACTACTTACATACTTCAATTGAAATAACTTAATGAAGTAATGTAGGCAGGAATTTAAAATTATTCTTACAGTGGTTATTCTTACTGGTATTCATACTTTTACTTTTACTAAAGCTCTGAATATTTTTACCTGAATACTTTTTTTGGACCCTCTCTGACTCAAGAATCTCTACCATCTTTCACTCTACAAAGAGTGACATTAAACGCAATGCTACAGTTCCAGTACCATGGTGAATCTTTGTGTTTTGGGGTCTTTTTTGTGTGGAAATAAAGCACATAAAGATATCCTGTAAGAAGAGGAGAAGAAGATGCCTCCAGATGCTGACATACCTAATGTAGCTTTTCTCCATACACACACTCAGAGAGTAATCTATTCTGCAATTTACCATAACCAAACGTAGCCATCACATTGTAAACGTTTTTATTAGCTTATGTCACTCAGAATCATTGTACAATGAAAGTAACACGTTATTAACATATTTACAGTCGTCAAACAAACACCATATCATTGAAAACCATACATAAAAAGGCCAATATAATAGATATAATTTCACTTAACTAAAATAAGATTAAGACTTTGCAGAAAATATGAAAACATTCAAAAGTCTGTTGAACTCAAGCAATAGAAGAGAGGAATTGGGAACTATGGCTTTTTCAGTATTAGTTGCAATTTTGTCAGCGATGGCTTTTGTGTGAGGTAGTATGTTGGATTTGCCAGTTTTTTCCGTCCAGGTAGGCCATGCTGGTCTGTGTCCACACTTTCGCTGGGTCAGAGCAGATCCTAATGCCTTTCAGCGTGGTAAATCTATTGAAAATCACAACACAGAAAATGCGCATTCAGTAACATGTTGCAACAGTTTGGATTATAAAAAACTAAACTAAATCCCAAATTATTATGGTTAATTCTGAAGTACAATGCATCACAGTATACATATACTAAAATGTTGGTATCGAAAGATCCAAGGACATTTTATGAGAAAATGTGCACATAAAATCCAAAGTTAAACCGATTGGATGACTTACACCACTGCGTTTATAGGGCATGACGATGTAGATTGTTTGTAATAACTCCTCAGGAGGTCTCGGTGGATTTGAGTGTTTTTAAACCGTCGACAACAGCTGCCTATCCCACCTTTGAATAAAGACACAAGAGTCCATTACCATCACCATCATCATCATCATCTTCTTCATCATCGTCATCATCAACATGTTTCCCATAATCATGAAATAATACATGAAATATTACACAAATGAACAAAATGCACAAACATACTGTACAAATCTTCACATCGTTCTTACCCTGAGCGGAGGCTGTGGACAGCATCATAGTTACAAGGAGAAGCGAGACAAAGGCGAGACTTGTCATTGCGTGTGTCTGGCTGAGACAGATACGATGCATGTATCTGTGCTGCAAGCCCTTTTTAAGGCCACCAACACAGTCAACATATTCATTCACGCCACTTGCAAGTTGAGCATGCTGCACCCACAGATACGCACACGGCTGGAAAGTAGAGTACATATTTCCTCCCACAGCAGCTCATCGTTGTGGCCCTTGCCCCACTCATAACTCATAACTGGTGGTCTGAGGGTGTCTATACATGTTCCACTGTAAGAGATTGTGGTCTTTGCATGCATTATTGTAGTATTTGCAATTTAAATGACTATATAGAACGTATCTGGAATAGCCAGACCTGCGATATCAAACACTTAATCTTGATCATTATGGTTAGTGAAAATGATCATGTCAGTGAGTGACTGTCTCTGCTCCACTGCATTTATTTTAAGTAATGATTTCTACACAGATCAGCAATCCAGATAGCTTTAAGTTGTTATTGTTGGTGAGTTTAAAGTGTTTATGGACATGTTCGACCTAGAAAACAAAACACATAAAGAGAAAACTGTATAGCTATATAGGTCAGAGTCTATTCCTGTCACTTTCTACTAACACAGACGCTTCATTGTTGGGTTTTTGAGGTGAGTGTTTATTTGTGCTACTGTGTAACCACAGTGCATTCGCACATACATGCACAGATACACCATACCATGTTGTTCATTTCCACCAAAAGTCACTTGATGAAAAGCATGGTTGCAGAGACACTTCTGTTGAAAGTTCCCCAGTTGCTTGTTCATGGCTGCGTATAGGGTTGTGCTGTTTATTTAACTGATAAAACATCTTGACACTTGCATGCTCACGTGGTAAATTCAGTAACTGCTACCACGTTCAAAGACGTCCGTCAGTAGAAGAGGAGAAAACGAGCAGAGTTTAAGATAAATGCAAGTTTGCTCCCCCCGCGACCGGACACCAGATAAGCGGACAAAAATGGATGGATGGATGGATGGAAGTTAGCTAAAATAGAAAAGGTTGCAATTGTATCTGACATTTGTCGTCAAAGTTAATCAGGACCACAATTTATTGAGTGAATGCTGATTCAGCAGCATGACTTCATGTTCATGACTTTTTTCAATACACTATACTATCAACAACAACTAGCCCCAGCAAGTAGACAATGTAGACTCTGTCCCTCCAATCGATTCCCAGTCTGGGCAGGGCCTTTTTACGTGTAGTTTGCATGTTCTTCCAGACTTTCTTTGACATACAATACTATGATTTTTTTATGACTTTTTTATTATCACTTTTTTCGTCATACTATACTATGACGTTTTATTTTTACTTTTATTTACGTATTATACCATGACTATATTTTACATGCTATACTATGACTTTTGTACCATATTATGACTTTTTTGAGATACTATTCTGTGACTTTTTAACGGCTTTTTTCAACATACGACATATATGACTGTTTTTGAATTGCTTTTGTCAGTGGTATTGTGGCTCATTGGTTCACACTGCTGCAACTAGAACTAGCAAGAAGGACCTGTAGGCTCTGACCCTTAGATCGATTCCCAGTCTTCTGGGCTTCCAGACTTTTTGACATACTGTACTATGACTTTTTGACAAACTATACTATGACTTTTTTTAATCACTTTTTCATCATACTATACTGTGACTTTATCACTTTTTTTCGACATACTATGACTTTTTATCGCTTTTTTCAACATGCTATATGGTGACTATTTTTTACATACTATACTATAACTTTTTTTTCACTTTTTCGACATACTATACTATGACGTTTTTCACTTTTTCGACATAATGTACTCTGACTTTTTTCAATAAACTACACTGACTTTTTTATCAGTTTTTTCAACATACTATACTATGATTTTCGATCAAACTATACAATTACTTTTTCATGACTTTTCATCATACTATACTATGACTTTTTTATCACTTTTTTCGACATACTATACTATGACTTTTTTATCACTTTTTTCGACATACTATACTATGACTTTTTATCACTTTTTTCTACAACCCCAAATCAGAAAAATTTGGGACAGTATGGAAAACACAAATAAAAAAAGAAAGTAGTGATTTCTAAATGTACTTGGACTTGTATTTCATTGCAGACAATACAACAGCACATAATTTAATGTGTTCCTCATGATTTTTATTGTTGTTTTTTTTTCAAAAAAACCAAAATTCCTATTTTGGTTCTTGCAACACATTTAAAAAAAAGTTGGAACAGTAAAGCATTTACCACTTTGTAATGTTGCCATTCCTTTTCACAACACTTAAAAGACATTTAGGGACTGAAGACACCAAGTGATGAAGTGTTTCAGGTGTAGTCCCATTCTTGCTGCAAACAAGTCTTAAGGTAGGCAACAGTACGGGGTCTTCTTTGTTGCATTTTGCGCTTCAAAATGCCCCCCACATTCTCTATTGGAGACAGGTCGGGACTGCAGGCAGGCCAGTCAAGTACCCGTATCCTCTTCCTCCGCAGCCAGGACTTTGTAATGTGTGCAGAATGTGGTTTTGCATTATCTTGTTGAAATATGCATGGACGTCCCTGGAAAAGATGTCTTCTTGAAGGCAGCATATTGTGCTCCAAAATCTCTATGTACTTTTCAGCATTAATGGTGCCATCACAGAAGTGCAAGTTACCTTTGCCAAGGGCACTGACACAACCCCATACCATGACAGACCCTGGCTTTTGGACTTGTTGCTGCTTTTCTTCTTTGGTCCGGAGCACACGGCGTCCATTTCTCCCAAAAAATACCTGAAATACTGATTCATCTGACCACAGTACACGTTTCCACTGTGTGATGGTCCATCCCAGATGCCTCCGAGCCCAGAGAAGTCGACGGCACTTCTGGACACTGTTAACATAGGACTTCCTTTTGGCACAGTACAGTTTTTACTGGCATTTGTGGCTGTAACTACGTAGTGTGGTACTTGACAAAGGTTTGCCAAAGTAGTCCTGAGTATGGTGCTAAAACAGTATCATAACAATTTGTAACTCGTGAAACACAATGCACAAATAAATGCAGACAGATCCGTGTCTGTAAGTACAGATCCGTGTCTGTAAGTACAATGCACAAATAAATGCAGACAGATCCGTGTCTGTAAGTACAGATCCGTGTCTGTAAGTACAATGCACAAATAAATGCAGACAGATCCGTGTCTGTAAGTACAGATCCGTGTCTGTAAGTACAATTCACAAATAAATGCAGACAGATCCGTGTCTGTAAGTACAGATCCGTGTCTGTAAGTACAATGCACAAATAAATGCAGAGAGATTTGTATGTGTATATCTCCTTCTATACTTGTGGATCTTTTGAGACTGTTTTTCCGCGCCGTTTTGTGGACAAAATCGATTTGTGTCTCCAGTGACAATCCCAGCAGTCTCCAGGAGATGGCAGTAATACAACACGTAGAGATGAAGACTGCGGTTAATACATGACGAAGTAGCTACACTGTCAAGAACATAGACAGTATATAAAAGGTCAAGAAATATACAGTACAGTCAAATGTTTCAGACAAGAGACGGTCACGTTTGGCACAATCGGCTCTGGCACAATCTACTTGAAATTCCTCTGGGTAAGTTGACATTATTAGGACTTTGTCGTCAGATAAATTACATTTATGTTTCAACATCATTGTTGCAGTGCATTTACTGTACATTTATTCAATGTGTTTATTTGTGTTATGGTGGCATTGACACCTTGCAACTTTTTAGAGCGTGCTAACTGCAAACAGCGATGCTAACTTAGCTAGCTTGTTAATCAGCCTTGTAACATCAACTCGCCTGGTCTTTGTATGGAATTTGCAGTCTGAGTCTGAAATATTATTAAGCGCTGCGTAAACCAATAGTGGGCCCAGTTATAAAGCTAGTGAATATATTTGGTCATATGAAACTAGCTAGACGATCTAGCTAGTTAAGGAATCAATCGATGATGTTGAAAGTTAGTTAGCTAAACTATGAAGAGTTTAAATGTAACATTTGCCTGACATATTGTAACCATGTTTATTAGTACAGTAATTGCCACACACCGGCTTAAATAACTGCTGCTTGTAAAAAAGCCCCCAAAGTTTTGTTAGTGTTGTTATTATTTAGTACAGTTAACCATATTGTGTTTTATGTTTCACGTTTACTCCCATTTATTCAGTGCTGGTAACAGGGTAGCCAAAGCGCGTGCTGGTTGGTTACGTAGTTATATATACTCAGTATTAGCTACCTATATCTGTGGGTATATCATAACTGACGTCACACAGTTAAGCAGTATGATAGACTAGAGTTAGTCGTTCATTTGGATTGTAGTTGTGAATGGCACCTTTCTTTGTGTGCGTATATGAGAAGAGTAAGTATATCTGCTGCATTACTCGTGATATTGTATTTATTTGTTAAACCAGCTGTTATTTCCACTATTTGATATGGATGAGAGTTAGGAGTTTAAGGGGTTGCTACGCGACCATTGTGCTAATCATATCCAAGTTTGTACCATAGACAGTATCGTTCGTACACGCCATGGATGTATTGAGAACTACACGATAGTTTAGAGCTTCTGCTTAATATGTAACATCGTGTTTAAACATGTTATACTTTTACTACTTGTTTTTAGGATTGTTCAGTACTTTGTGGTTGAGTAAAATAAGTAAGTGGTGTTAAATATTGTTTTCCGTACCACTAGAGGTTTAATAAAAGCATCCAGCCGTTTTGTTAGTTGGATCCTTTAAAGCGTATCATAGATAACAGGAATTGTTGTCTATGTTAGCGGTAATTTAACAGATGGGCGAAAATGTCTGAGAATCCCATATAATATGCATTTGAATCCTTTTTCTCTGCTTACATTAGTGGAGTGTGAGATATATAGCCATATTCCGACTACTGTTTGGTAATATATATTACTGCTTAAGGAAGAATGAGTGTATACATGTGTTTCCTTTATTCATTTGTATTTTGTTTATCTCTTTATAGAAACCACTCAAACTCACACAAGAGGAAGAAATACACAGAATAAGAAACATCTGTCAGCTCTTCATGTCATACTCTGGTATATTTGGCTTTGTGAAAGGGACAATTGTATTTAAAAAGTAACTTAGAGATTTTCACTGGAAGTTTGTATCTGTCACTTATATTTATGCTGTGAAATGTTTTTCAAGCTGCAGATTAGATTTAATACCCTTTCAAAATACTTCTGTTTGTCAAAACAATAAAGTTTAACTGTTAAACAAATGTTTTGTGTTGCTTTCTGTCACTATAACCTGTCTTAAAGGATTACATTTTTATAGTCAGGATGTTAAATGGACTTAGTGTTTGACCCTTCTAC
Source organism: Gymnocephalus cernua (assembly GCA_023631565.1). Taxonomy (NCBI): domain Eukaryota; kingdom Metazoa; phylum Chordata; class Actinopteri; order Perciformes; family Percidae; genus Gymnocephalus; species Gymnocephalus cernua. The sequence continues at coordinate 15,959,717 of CM042436.1, forward strand.
ATGCATTACATCAGACATATCACCTGTGTAACAGTCTTTGTGAATAAACATGTTGCATAACACTTAAGGAGCCTTACTACTAAACTAAAAATGATCAAACCCTGCTTAGAAATAAAGCACTTTTTTCACAGTCAATAAAATGGAAATATAAAGTATACATAATGCACAGAGCAGCAGATGTTAACTGTCCAGATCATGTCCTCCACCAGCCTGGAGGGTTTATTTTCTACTGAGGATGTGTCAGCTGGTAATGTAGGCTGTCAGGTCACAGAAGTCATCCTGTGGATACTGAATCTCTCCTGATGCTGCTGTGTTGTCATCAGACCATCGGTTGGCAGAAGTATGGCACCTGTCCCACAATACCTTCATACTGTGAGGAGAGTCTTGTGGGTCCAGGTAAACCTCGTCAAACAGGTGTTCAGGACAGCATCTGATCAGTCAGATCTGTAAAACATGGCAGATTCAGTGATTAAACTATTATTTTTTTTGGCAGGGTGTACAACTATACATTTAGTCTTACAGGAGAAGCAGGTATTTGTGTGTGGCAATTTCTGTACTAGCTAATACTGAGTATATATAACTACGTAACCAACCAGCACGCGCTTTGGCTACCCTGTTACCAGCACTGAATACATGGGAGTAAACGTGAAACATAAAACACAATATGGTTAACTGTACTAAATAATAACAACAACAAAACTTTGGGGGCTTTTTTACAAGCAGCAGTTATTTAAGCCGGTGTGTGGCAATTACTGTACTAATAAACATGGTTACAATATGTCAGGCAAATGTTAAATTTAAACTCTTCATAGTTTAGCTAGCTAACTTTCAACATCATCGATTGATTCCTTAACTAGCTAGATCGTCTAGCTAGTTTCATATGACCAAATATATTCACTAGCTTTATAACTGGGCCCACTATTGGTTTACGCAGCGCTTAATAATATTTCAGACTCAGACTGCAAATTCCATACAAAGACCAGGCGAGTTGATGTTACAAGGCTGATTAACAAGCTAGCTAAGTTAGCATCGCTGTTTGCAGTTAGCACGCTCTAAAAAGTTGCAAGGTGTCAATGCCACCATAACACAAATAAACACATTGAATAAATGTACAGTAAATGCACTGCAACAATGATGTTGAAACATAAATGTAATTTATCTGACGACAAAGTCCTAATAATGTCAACTTACCCAGAGGAATTTCAAGTAGATTGTGCCAGAGCCGATTGTGCCAAACGTGACCGTCTCTTGTCTGAAACATTTGACTGTACTGTATATTTCTTGACCTTTTATATACTGTCTATGTTCTTGACAGTGTAGCTACTTCTTCATGTATTAACCGCAGTTGTCATCTCTACGTGTTGTATTACTGCCATCTACTGGAGACTGCTGGGATCATTACTTAACACCGCCATCTCCTGGAGACTGCTGGGATTGTCACTGGAGACACGAATCGATTTTGTCCACAAAACGGCGCGGAAAAACAGTCTCAAAAGATCCACAAGTATAGAAGGAGATATGCACATACAAATCTCTCTGCATTTATTTGTGAATTGTACTTACAGACACGGATCTGTCTGCATTTATTTGTGCATTGTACTTACAGACACGGATCTGTACTTACAGACACGGATCTGTCTGTATTTATTTGTGCATTGTGTTTCACGAGTTACAAATTGTCATGATACTGTTTTAGCACCATACCTGAGCCCATGTGGTGATATCGCTTATAGATGAATGACGATTCTTGATGCAGTGCCGCCTGAGGGATCGGAGATCACGGTTGTTCAGCTTAGGCTTGCGACCTTGTCCTTTACGCACTGGAATTCCTCCTCATTCCTTGAATCTTTTAATTATGTTATGCACTGTTGAAGGTGAAATAAGCAAATGTCTTCCTATCTTTCTTTGAGGAACATTGTTTTTAAACATTTCAATAATTTTCTCACGTATTTGTTGGCAAACTGGCGATCCTCGGCCCATCTTTGCTCCTAAAGGACTAGACCTTTCTTGGATGCTGTTTTTGTACCAAATCATAATTACAATCACCTGTTGACATCACCTGTTTCAAATCACATCATTATTTAACCAATTTACCTGATTACTAGCCCTTAATTGCTCCTGTCCCAACCTTTTTTGGAATGTGTTGCAGGTTTGAATGACAGGAAAGGATGTATATTTACAAATGAAATTAAGTTGACCAGATAAAACATGAAATATTTTGTGTTCACATTGTCTGCAATGAAATACAAGTCAAAGTACATTTAGAAATCACTACTTTCTTTTTTTATTTGTGTTTTTCATACTGTCCCAACTTTTTCTGATTTGGGGTTGTACATACTCTACTATATACGCTATACTATGACCATTTTTGACATGCTATACTGTGACATTTTCATGACTTTTTCATCATACTATACTTTGACTTTTAATCATACTATACAATGACTTTTTTATGACTTTTTCCACATTCTATGATATTAGTGTTTTTGAAGATACTTTAGTCAGTAGAATGGTGGTGTGTTGCTTTACACCGCTGCAAGTACCACCAGCAAGTAGTTCCTGTGTTCTCTGACCCTTGGATCGTTTCCCAATGTAAACAGTTCCTTTTTGTGTGTAATTTGCATGTTCTTTACTATACTATACTCTATACTCTATACTATAATCTATACTATGATTTTTTTACGACTTTTGGAAGTCAGAAGGTTGAGTGTTCAAATCCTACATGTCTCGACAAGTTTTGAGGTCTGATACAATAAAGAGGAAGAGACAAATATGTCAAAATCAATACTTTTGTGTAAGGTTAGATAGCTTAGAGGGATAAGAGAGATTAATTGAAAGTCAGAAGGTTGAGTGTTCAAATCCTATATGTCTTGGTAAGTTTTGAGGTCCCTGTCATGGAATAATTCCTAATAACACGGGGTAAGTATATAAAAGGTTTAAATTGAAGTGAAACAAATGAAGACTATTGAGCAGAAATCAAAGTCTGGTTGTCGAGTGTTTATTCTCATTTGCAAATGGAGAAACACCGTAACACATGCACCTCGGCCCAAGTGAAAGAGCGTTCTGATTCACAATCAGGCAGACAGACATAATATAGAGAAACAACAAATGGTCACTTTTCACCCCCCTCCTCGGCTTCCTGCAAAGGCCCAGTTTACACAAACAAAAAGCAAAGAGTCATGTCATGCCTTTTGGCCTAGTTAAAACGAGAAGACATAACACCTTCGCAGTCTCAGCTGCTGGGGAATAACAAAACTGTTTTAGAGACACTGTAGGATATTGTTTATGGCGCCTAATCTAAACTTGTTCTAAACACACGTCAGTAAAGACCTTGCGAAAAAGACACTTCAGTCTTCAGTTAATCAAAGTTTATAGTTTTAGCTGTTCATCTGTTAGAAACCATTTTCTAAGTTAACACATACAGTAAACAGATTAATCCTAATAGAAGAATGTGCTTTAAAAGTATTTTTTCCATCACATCCAGAGGTGTAGTGGTAAAAAAAGAGGTGGGTAAACTATAAATTCTGGTGGACCACGACGTGGTCACCTTTTAAGGTGGGCCACTGCCTACCGGTGTATGTGTATCCTGATGACATCGCTATAGGCTATCATTTGATGGTACTACCAAGGGTATCACTGGTTGTTTCCTCATCATAGGTCACACAATCACTATTCAATTCATACATTAATCTAAGCTCTTGTTAAAGAGACTCAAGAAGGAATAATAGGGTTGAAATCTATAAAGTTTACTAAATGACAAAACAGAGAGAACAAAAATATTTAAGAGAGATAGAGAGGGAGGCTTATATCCAGGGCTTCCAATGCAATGCACTTGTACATAATGATTAGGGATTTGGGATTATTTTCATAGTCGATTATTCTGTTGAATATTTTCTCGATTAATAGATTAGTTGTTTGGTCTACAATATGTCAGAAAAATGTGGATCAGTGTTTCCCAAAAGCCCAGGATGACATCCTCAAATGTCTCATTTTGTTTCTGCTCCTGTAGAAGCTAGAGGTCTGTATGAAATCAACCTTGTTACTAGAAAAACATGTTTTTAGCCGCAATCTTATGGAGAAAAACTACACTACCCACAGTCCTAAGCTTAACAGCGACGCCTCTGATTGGTTCAACTCGCCGTTTCCATAGAAACGTTTACCGTACCCGCAAAACCGCGAACGGCGATAACATTAACTAGCTAGGTGACTAGCAAAGAGAGCTTGTTGTCACAAACTTCCAGTGGTTTAAATGTCAGAGAATGCATAATTACATCCAGTTATTTATCTGATAATGTATCCTGAATTTTACTTGTAACATGGGCTAATGGGAACAGGTAGAGGTGACTTGTTGAGTCAGTGGCATGAATCTACTGTGAACCAAATTACCCTAAAAAACATGACGTTTAGTACTGTTTTTCGAGCTCACTCACTTTGGGCTTGTAGCCGAGGCCGTTTGCTTGCATCAGGAGGAGGGCTGCTGTCTTGACGCCGCTTAAAAAATTGCCGGACATCTATTTTTACAATTTATTACATGAGACATGTAGGCTAGTTTGGGCTAGTGACCATGGATGTATTAAGAGAACTGATGAGTCGTTATGCAGTCATAGACAGTATATAAAATGCAGTCTGCTGCTTCCTGCTGGCTACGCAAGAGATGCTCGATGGTGTTTTAAGCCCCCAACGTTGACTTCAAGGCAGCGCTGCGACCGTTGACTTAGTTCAAGGCACTGTTGCCTAATCCTAGTGCCTTCCAGGCATCGCTGCTTGGAAGGCGACGTTGTGGGCTTTACAAACACCGCAAGAGATTGGTCAACACTGAGAGTAAGCAGCGCAATATGAAAGACTTCGTCTTAGGTTTAACAATCTATGAAACTAATAATGAAAAATATGAAACTAAAACGACATAAGCTTAATTTAAAATGTCTTAGGAACTATAGGCTATTTAGAGGTGGATAAACACAATTTAGAGGTGGATAAACGCACTGTGGAGGTGGGTAAACGCTATTTCTGAATTTTGGGAGGTGCGTAAACGGCGTTTACGTGCGTTTAGCCTCCACTACATCCCTGATCACATCCCATAAACTAAAGAGAAAGAAACAAATATGCCAAAAACAACACTTTTGTTTCAGGTTAGATAGCTTAGAGCAGGGGTCTTCAATGTTTTTTAAGCCAAGGACCCCTTAACTGAAAGAGAGATGGAGCAGGGACCCCCTACTACATATACGGTATAAAATCAAGTTGCATATGGCCTTAGTGACTACCTTACCTATAGGCCAGTAAGCAGCGGGAATTTATATTTGCTAATATGTTTGATTCATGTTAAGACTTTTTAATTTTTGAAAAATCTTTGAAAAATTTTTCAAAAATTAACAAGAATTTGGAGGCCCCCCGGCATTGACTCCGAGCACCTCCTAGGGGTCCCAGACCCCCTCTTGAAGGTCACTGGCTTAGAGGGATAAGGGAATGACTGAAAGTCAGAAGGTTGAGTGTGCAAATCATATGTGTCTTGATAGGTTTTGAGGTCTGATACACTAAAGACAAAGAGAGAAATATGCCAAAAACATAGCTTCTGTTTCAGGTCAGATAGCTTATAGGGATGAGAGAATTATTGGAAGACAACAAGTTGTGTTCAAGTCAGTAAATGTTGAGGTCCGATACACTAAGTGAAAGACACAAATATGTAAAAAACATATTTTTTGTGTCAGGTCAGATAGCTTAAAGGGATGAGAGAATGATTGAAAGTGTTCAAATCCTATGTCTTTCAGTAAGGTTTGCGGTCCCATATGCTAAAGAGAAAGAGACAAATATGCCGAAAACAGCTTATGTGTCAGGTCAAGATAGCTTAGAGGGATAAGAGAATTATTGGAAGACTAAAGGTTGAGTGTGCAAGTCAATAAATGTTGAGACAAACATGCCAAAAGCAACACTTTAGTGTCAAGTCAGATAACTTAGAGAAATAAAGGAATGATTGGAAGTCAGAAGGGTGAGTGTTCAAATCCTACATTTCTTGGTAAGTTTTGAGGTCCAATACACTAAAGAAAGAGACAAATATGCCAAAAACTATTCACCTGGTGTCAGGTTAGATAGCTTAGAGGTGTAAGTGAATGATTGCAAGACAGAAGGTTATGTGTTCAAGTCCTATATGTCTCAGTTAGATTTGAGGTCAGATATACTAGGTGAAAGAGGCAAATGGTGAAAACATACTCCAACGAAGGTTGCAATTGATTTTTTTAAAAAGGCAGGTATGGTGCAACTTGTTTCAAGAACAACATTACAGTAATGAAGAATACAGATACCGGTAGATGGAGAGGAAAGTTATGTTCCTGTCACTCTCTACTCTCTCTTACTTTTTTCGACATGCTATACTATGACTTTTTACGACATACTATACTATGACATTTTTATCATTTTTGTTGACATGCCATACTATGACTCTTTTATCACTTTTTTTCACATGCTATACTATGACTATTTTCAACATGCTATACTATGACTTTTTTATCACTTTTTCTACATACTATATTATTACTTCTTTATCCCTTTTTTCGACATATTATACTATGACTATTTTCAACATGCTATACTATGACTTTTTTATCACTTTTTCTACATACTATATTATTACTTCTTTATCCCTTTTTTCGACATACTATACTATGACTTTTTTCAACATACTACACTATGACTCTTTTATCACTTTTTTTTGACTATTTTTGACATGCTATACCATGACTTTTTTCACTTTTTTCGACATACTATAATATGACTTTTTTAACACTTTCTTTGACATACTATACTATGACTTTTTTATCACTATTTTCGACATACTGTACTATGACTTTTTTAATCACTTTTTTCAACATACTATACTATGACTTTTTTCGACATATACTATGACTTTTTAATACATTTTTTGACGTACTATACTATGACGTTTTTATCACTTTTTTTTCCACATACTATATTGTGACTTTTTAATCACTTTTTCAACATGCTATTCTATGACTTTTTTAATCACTTCTTTTTACATACTATACTATGAGTTTTTATCACTTTATTCCACATACTATAATATGACTTTTTTTAACACTTTCTTTGACATACTATACTATGACTTTTTTATCATTTTTTTTTACATACTATACTGTGACTTTTGTATCACTTTTTTCAGCATACTATGATTTTTTCACTTTATTCAACATACTATAATATGACTTTTTATTTAGTTTTGAGATCCGACACCCTAAAGGGAAAGAGACAAATATGCCAAAAGCAACACTTTAGTGTCAGGTCAGATAACTTAGAGAAATAAAGGAATGATTGGAAGTTAGAAGGTTGAGTGTTCAAATCGACATGTCTTGATAAGTTTTGAGGTCCGATACACTAATGGAAAAGACAAATATGCCAAAAACTATTCACCTGGTGTCAGGTTAGATAGCTTAGAGGCATAAGAGAATGATTGGAAGACAGAAGGTTATGTGTTGAAGTCCTACATGTCTCAGTTAGTTCTGAGGTCAAATATACTAAGTGAAAGAGGCAACTGACAAAAACATAATCATGGGGTCAGGTCAGATAGCTTAGGGTGATAAGAGACTGATTGGAAGATGAAAGGTTGATTATTCAAATCCTGTATGGTACAACTTGTTTCAAGAACAACATTACTGTAATGAAGAATACGGATACCGGTAGATGGAGAGGAAAGTTATATTACTCTCTATTACTTTTTTTGACATGCTATACTATGACTATTTTATCACTTTTTTTCACATGCTATACTATGTCTGTTTTTGACATACTATACTATGACTTTTTAATCACTTTTTTTGACATACTATACTATGACATTTTTTATCACTTTTTTCGACATGCTATACTATGACTATTTTCGACATGCTATACCATGAGTTTTTTCACTTTTTTCGACATACTATATTACTTTTTTATAAATTTTTTTTGACATGCTATAGTATAACTTTTTAATCACTTTTTTTGACATGCTATACTATTACTCTTTTGATCACTATTTTCTCTATGACATTTTATCACTTTTTTCCACATGCTATACTATGACTATTTTAACATACCATACTATGACTCTTTTATCCCTTTTTTCGACATGCTATACCATGACTTTTTTCAACATACTATAATATGATTTTTTTAACACTTTCTTTGACATACTGTACTATGACTTTTTTATCACTATTTTCGACATACTATACTATGACTTTTTTTAATCACTTTTTTCGACATACTATACTATGACTTTTTTATCACTTTTTCGACGTGCTATACTATTACTTTTTTATCACTTTTTACAACATACTATACTATGACTTTTTTCGACATATACTATGACTTTTTAATACATTTTTTGACGTACTATACTATGACGTTTTTATCACTTTTTTTTCCACATACTATATTGTGACTTTTTAATCACTTTTTCAACATGCTATTCTATGACTTTTTTAATCACTTCTTTTTACATACTATATTATTACTTCTTTATCCCTTTTTTCGACATATTATACTATGACTATTTTCAACATGCTATACTATGACTTTTTTATCACTTTTTCTACATACTATATTATTACTTCTTTATCCCTTTTTTCGACATACTATACTATGACTTTTTTCAACATACTACACTATGACTCTTTTATCACTTTTTTTTGACTATTTTTGACATGCTATACCATGACTTTTTTCACTTTTTTCGACATACTATAATATGACTTTTTTAACACTTTCTTTGACATACTATACTATGACTTTTTTATCACTATTTTCGACATACTGTACTATGACTTTTTTAATCACTTTTTTCAACATACTATACTATGACTTTTTTCGACATATACTATGACTTTTTAATACATTTTTTGACGTACTATACTATGACGTTTTTATCACTTTTTTTTCCACATACTATATTGTGACTTTTTAATCACTTTTTCAACATGCTATTCTATGACTTTTTCAATCACTTCTTTTTACATACTATACTATGAGTTTTTATCACTTTATTCCACATACTATAATATGACTTTTTTTAACACTTTCTTTGACATACTATACTATGACTTTTTTATCATTTTTTTTTACATACTATACTGTGACTTTTGTATCACTTTTTTCAGCATACTATGATTTTTTCACTTTATTCAACATACTATAATATGACTTTTTATTTAGTTTTGAGATCCGACACCCTAAAGGGAAAGAGACAAATATGCCAAAAGCAACACTTTAGTGTCAGGTCAGATAACTTAGAGAAATAAAGGAATGATTGGAAGTTAGAAGGTTGAGTGTTCAAATCGACATGTCTTGATAAGTTTTGAGGTCCGATACACTAATGGAAAAGACAAATATGCCAAAAACTATTCACCTGGTGTCAGGTTAGATAGCTTAGAGGCATAAGAGAATGATTGGAAGACAGAAGGTTATGTGTTGAAGTCCTACATGTCTCAGTTAGTTCTGAGGTCAAATATACTAAGTGAAAGAGGCAACTGACAAAAACATAATCATGGGGTCAGGTCAGATAGCTTAGGGTGATAAGAGACTGATTGGAAGATGAAAGGTTGATTATTCAAATCCTGTATGGTACAACTTGTTTCAAGAACAACATTACTGTAATGAAGAATACGGATACCGGTAGATGGAGAGGAAAGTTATATTACTCTCTATTACTTTTTTTGACATGCTATACTATGACTATTTTATCACTTTTTTTCACATGCTATACTATGTCTGTTTTTGACATACTATACTATGACTTTTTAATCACTTTTTTTGACATACTATACTATGACATTTTTTATCACTTTTTTCGACATGCTATACTATGACTATTTTCGACATGCTATACCATGAGTTTTTTCACTTTTTCCGACATACTATAATATTACTTTTTTATAAAAAAATTTTGACATGCTATAGTATAACTTTTTAATCACTTTTTTTGACATGCTATACTATTACTCTTTTGATCACTATTTTCTCTATGACATTTTATCACTTTTTTCCACATGCTATACTATGACTATTTTAACATACCATACTATGACTCTTTTATCCCTTTTTTCGACATGCTATACCATGACTTTTTTCAACATACTATAATATGATTTTTTTAACACTTTCTTTGACATACTGTACTATGACTTTTTTATCACTATTTTCGACATACTATACTATGACTTTTTTTAATCACTTTTTTCGACATACTATACTATGACTTTTTTATCACTTTTTCGACGTGCTATACTATTACTTTTTTATCACTTTTTACAACATACTATACTATGACTTTTTTCGACATATACTATGACTTTTTAATACATTTTTTGACGTACTATACTATGACGTTTTTATCACTTTTTTTTCCACATACTATATTGTGACTTTTTAATCACTTTTTCAACATGCTATTCTATGACTTTTTTAATCACTTCTTTTAACATAGTATACTATGAGTTTTTATCACTTTATTCGACATACTATAATATGACTTTTTTTAACACTTTCTTTGACATACTATACTATGACTTTGTTATCACTATTTTCGACATACTATACTATGACTTTTTGATCACTTTTTTTTGACATACTGTACTATGACTTTTATCGACATACAATACTATGACTTTTGTATCACCTTTTCCGACATACTATACTATGACTTTTTTCCAACATGCTATACTATGACTTTTTATCACTTTTTTTAATAAACTATGGTTTGAGTTTTTCATCACTTTATTCAATATACCTACTGTATACTATGACGTTTCAACATGCTATGCTATGACTTTTCTTTTTAAAAAACCTTAAAATATTCCAGTGTTTAAAACCAAAAACCCTGTGTTTTTATGTGAATAAAATGCTGCATTTCAGTAATGAATAAGAGGGTTATAATATAAGCCCTAGATTTTGTTATTTAATATTTAGCTGCACTATTGTGCCTTATGTAGGTTGTTTTTTCATGGTCAAAGACTGACACGATGACGAAATCAAGGACCATCAGAATTTGGGCTTTTGACAGTTGGATTTCAGGTAAGCTTGAAAAACTGTATGCGGCCCCTAACATGATCCACCATTGATGTAGTAAGTTAAAGTGAAAGCTACTGACTTCATTGAATTAAAGCACATCACACAACTGCCTGGGTCATTTTAATTAATTACAATTTAAATTTAAATTAATTTACCTTCTGACCAAAGGAACTGTTTTTATTTAGATCTTTTATTTTATTTCAAGGCCTGTTTTTTGTTTTCTTAGGCATGAAGGGTGATTTCAACTCTACCGTTTTGGTTCACTCTCACTGCTCTCATAGTGTTGTTTTCGGGTGTCGCAGGCAGCTCTTTCCAGCAATAAATGCCAAAGAAACCACTGTACACTACCTGCTCAGCACCAATTAGCAGACAGACATAGTTAGCGACTAGCTAGTGAACATGAAGGAGAAATTTCCCTCAGAAGTGGGTGGAAACCGACAACAAAGCTGAAAGAAAGTGAATGTTGGACTTACACTCATCAGGTGGACGGACACACAGCTCCAAATGAATGTTCATGTTCTGAACTGCTAAGTGTGTAAATAGGCAACTGATTTCTAGCTTGCCATATCAACCTAAAAGGTGATATGTACATACATGGTGTGTTCACAACTTGTTTCCGCTGCCCCTAAGTGGCCAAAAAGTAGTTGTTGCACCTGAATCGAACCAAACCTTATCCATAGTGGTGGCGGATCAGAAAACTCTATTATTTTTTAATGGTCATATGTAACTGTTTTTGAAGGCACTTGCACTTATGTCCTGCCGATAGTAGCATCAGAACAGAAAAGGCTCATAGTGTATATGTAGTTTTTGTAGGCAAGGAGTTGGTGACTTTTGCAACCTTTTTTTGTGTGCATAGATTTGAGTAGTAATTTTCATAAAGCACTAGCTTGTGTTTTGATGTAATTAGAGTGTCAGTAGCCTCCAACACATTCCTTAGTAAGTAGTACATCACTTGTTTGTACAAAGACAGTACAGTCAGTCATGAGAACCTTTGCTGTAGCAAAATTATATTATACTGCTAGATAGAAAAGTGAATGCAAAACTAAAATGAGATCAGTCACTTTTAAAATGACAAAGGAAATGGAATATGTTTAGATGGGTCCATTATGTTTAATTGACTATATCCTGTCCCTCCTCAATGACAGTCTGTAATTATGATTTAGGAATAATCGCTGATATGTCCCTTAGTTGTCCCACAGAGTGCTCATGTCTGCAGGGCACTGATTCATTTTAAGATTTTTCTACTAAGTGTTGTACTATATTGTTCTCTCATTTGGCAGTAGCCCATAAAGATAATGATACCAGAGAAGAATATGTCCTCACACAATCACAGCTACAGTCTTTATTTCATCTTTAAGATGAACAGCCTTGATGTAAAATAAAAACTTGTGAATGAGGTTAATAAAAAAGGAGAACTTTCTTTTTCCATTCACAATTCAGAAAGTGCATACCATGTGTTGCAATTTTAACTTCATTTTAGTGAGGTCAGTCACCCTGTTCATGCTTCCTTCCTCATTTTGAGTAATCATTTCTGCTTTTCTTTGAATTTCTTTAATTCACCAAATCCAGTAAATACATGTCTGTGTAATTCAATATCAGCTGACTCTGCTGCCAACAGAGCCTGGTGGCTTAACCATCTACTGTATTAAACTATGTGTTTTGAGAAGCATTACTACAAACCATGTTTACGTGCAGTTTTTCAAGTTATTAGAACAAATAAATACATAACTTACTGATAGTTTTCTGAAGAGTGGATGCACATATTCACATATTCATCTGACTGTGGATTTTATCCCAAACATGGTTTACTATTATGTTATCAACATGCACATTCATTGCAAACACAGAAACTAATAATGTAATACATTTGAAGATACAATTTGAGATATAAACCAACTGAATTGTAAACTACAAATTGGGAAAGTACAGAGGCGGGCTCACTGCCAACCTTCTGAAGCCTTCTTGTTTAAAGATCATAATACTGTGATCATAATACTTTGAGGGGCTAACAAGGATTGTTGATTGATAACAATGACAGTGATTTCAATCAGGAGAGACTTTGTTTGCAGATATGCAAAAGAACAATATTTATTATACAACTGCATGACAAAAATGTATGAGTCTTTTGGAGATTAGAGTCCATCCAAATTAATATTTTTTAAAGGGGTAGAGAATAGGAAACATATCCCCCGATGGAGTCTAGACACTGGTGGCGGCGGAGAAGAGACCGGGGACTAGACCGGCGGGGCAACGGAATGGCCATCCGGGAGAATCATGAAGACTGGTGGCAGCAGGGGAGGTGGAGGGTTGAACGCTTTCCTGAAACAAAAAACTGACACCAAAAGAAACCTATTAAAACCAGAGCTGTAGTGCTGTGATTGGTCCTTGAATTCCGTGGTCATGACTGATTGGTTTAAGTGAAAATATGGCTTCTAAACAGCTGATTTGATTTACGGAGAAAGAGTACTGATTGGGTTAACGACGTCTTCCTGAAAGAATTTGCGCTGAGCTTCATTTCAATCAGGAGAGACTTTGTTTGCAGATATGCAAAAGAACAATATTTATTATACAACTGCATGACAAAAATGTATGAGTCTTTTGGAGATTAGACTCCATCCAAATTAATATTTTTTAAAGGGGTAGAGAATAGGAAACATATCCCCCAAAACATGACGGGAATTATAAATTAGAAGATATGATTTGTGTACGCTAATCTCATGCGTTCGTAAAAGCCTACTAGCATATTTACCTTAATACTTACCTTGTGGCAACAGATCGGAAACTAGAGCTATCGGTGAATTGATATAACCCCCAAAACTGAAGTAAATAATTCCCGCAATTTGGTCAGGCGGACACATCCGCAGAACGGAAAGAATGATGTATCTCACTGAAGTGTCAATTCAGGTCGGCGATACACTGAAAACCTGTGTATCTGAAAATAGAAGGAACAAATGCAATGAATTCACCCCCCCTTCTTCTTCGTTTTCTTCTTCTTCCCTCTTTCTTTTTTCGAAACCAAAACACGCGGCCGCTTGGCAATTCGGGCTGGGAAAAGCAATTTAAGCCAGCAAGCCAACAAAATAAAAGCAAATAAATTAGACCAAGTAAACTCCGACCACACGGCCGGCAACGGCCACTCTGCCGGCATCGCCCGACACCGGAAGAACCAAACCATGGCGACGCAATTCATGCTGGCAACGACCACTCGGTCGGCATCGACCACTCGGCCGGCATCGACCACACGGCCGGTATCGACCACATGGCCGCTTCGGCAATTCAGGCCGGGAAAAAGATGGCAATTCAGGCCAGCTACCACACAAACAAAAGAAAATAAATCAGTCTAACTAAACTCCGACCACACGGCCGCTTCGGCAATCAGCCGGGAAAAAACAACTTTTTTTTTTTTTATTATTATATTTTATTTATTATTTTTATATATTTTTTTATTTTAATTTTATTTATTTATTTATTTATTTATTTATTTATTTATTTATTTATTTTATTTTATTTTGTGTATATTTATATTTGCATACCATTATATATTATACAATTTATATTTGTATACAATTTAAATATTGTATATTTATTTTAAATTACTTACTTAAACTAACCTAACTTACTTAACCCAACTTAACCTACTTTACCACCACCAGTTATATGCATGCTTACCGGAATAAGCTTCGAGATCTGGTAAAGTTAATTTGTAGTGTTATTTTAGTAACTTGTTGCTTGCCATTATACAATTCTAACCTTAACTTACAACTTCTTACTTAACTTCTTACTTTTACTTAACCTTAACTTCTTACTTTTACTTAACCTTAACTTCTTACTTTTACTTAACCTTAATTTCTTACTTTTACTTAACCTTACCTTCTTACTTAACCTTACCTTCTTACTTAACTAACCTTCTTACTTAACTAACCTTCTTACTTCCCTAACCTTCTTACTTAACCTAAACTTACTTTAACCTTAACTTTACTACCTTACAACTTACTTAACCTTAAAAATACTTACCTTAACTTACTTTAACTTACTTAACGATGGCCGGAATGTCAATACTGGCCATACGTCACGACATACAAAGAATGTGCGACATGAGCGGCACACACTACCACTACCAGTTATATGCATGCTTAACGGAATAAGCTTCGAGATCTGTAAAGTTCATTTATTAACTTGTTGCTTGCCATTATACAATTCTGACCTCCGCACAGGGTCCGGTTTACAGTCTTAACATAAAACGGCACAGCGTACAGGTAGGTGACCTACCCCTCACACACGTATGGTTTTGGACTGCAAAACATGGCACATACGAGATGCCAACATGCAATTGTGCAAGCATCAACTTATTGAATGTGAGAATTCATCAGATTATGATAAAACACCACCACCGGTATATGCTTGATTACAATGGTTACTGAGGTGAAATTGCTTTGATGAGACAAGCTTAATGATGGTTACAACACAATAAACGTAGGGAAATTACCAGATAAGACCGTACAAGGGAGCTAGTAAGAACATTATCAATGACATAGTCCATCATAGAAATAAAGCAGGAGAATGAGACTGCTTGGCTACAAAACGGCACCTCTGCATTAAGCATGTTAGCATATAAGCAGTATGATATAAATGTAGCCAGAAGCATGAGAAAGGCCACGTTCCACGTCAGCGCTAATCTCGCGAATTTACGCTGTGATAAGATAATGCTCTACGTTGAGCATGGTCCAATGAAGTCAGTTTGACCATCCTGCAATGGACAGTTTAAACATGCCGTAGAGAAATCAGATTAAACGTGCGGAATGATGAGGTCAAGTCTGGACCACACTGCGATGACGTCATGTAAAACATGCTCAAGATGAGACGTCAAACATGATGAGATCCTGTAGAACTGCGGCAAAGAAGGGTCCTTGCTGCAAGATGAAATACTGTTAAATGTAATACGGAGATGACAACCTGGTCAACTTGCTGCAAAGATGAGTTTGCGTTACATGCTTGATAGAATGATGAATAACCACCTCTTTGCCAGGTAAGATGGAACTACCGCTGCCATAGCTAGCAGGCGAATCCCCCCAAGCTGAAGCATGAGTAAAAGCTAGTGCACGCATTAGTTATTTCAATTTAGCGTCTTGTAGTGCTCAGATACGAAGCCAATGCTAGCGCAATTTAAGATGGAAAGTTTAATAAACAGAGTAGTGATGAACCGACCTACCACCGGTTCCATGCATCACTTACCGAAGAATAGCCAGCATCTGAGATTAGAAAAACGCAGCAATAAAGCACTGCATAGTGCTGCACAGGTTTAAAGAGTTCGGCGCAAACCGATAATATCCGGGCCGTCACGTAAGTTGCCTGACCAGCAGTGTGACAGGCATGAAACGATAAAACCTTTCGAGAAACGGTGGTATGGTATCGTCGTACACAATGACGCAATTAGTGCTGAGACAGCTTACATTGGCTAAGCCTGAAACTCGGAACCACCAAGCAACATCTAAGGCTAGGAAACTAGCTGAAGCACTCTCAACCCTACTCCATACTGTGGCCAACTGAAGAATCACAGACTCAAAAGACAAGATTGCGTTGATAGAACATATGTCCATTAGTTTCACCAACGAATACGCAACCATACGTCTTGTGGTGTGTGGTGATTTGATGCGGTCAAAACTGCGTGCACTCCTCTGATAACCGCACCCTCTGTACCTGTTGAAAGGTTCCTACCTAGATAGACAAGACTCGAAAGCACACTGGTGAAATCGGTGGAAACGAGTCCCACAACCGATGATTGAAACTCTACAATCCTGTAATGATAGACTACTTACAATTCAATATAATTAATATAAGTTATTACTAAAAAGTATTTAACAATGTCTAGTCAGTTAATCATTTATATTTCTATGTTCACACAATTAGTTAAATGTTTACAGTTTTTTTTTTTTTTTTTTTACAGTCAGGATATCTGTTAAACTGCCACTTCTCAGTCACTCACATTTACCTCGGTCTAAATTCTCGCTTCTGATTGGATAATTCAGTCACGTGGAAATCCGAACAAGGAAGTGAGTGGTGTTCAGTCTTATATACTGTCTATGTGTTCAGTAAAGTACCGTTTGAGAAAGTTAACATCCTGCTGTTTAATATGTATATATAGATCTATATATAGATCCACCACATACCGAACCCTCACGTTACTATGAGGAAAGGGCTGCTTCCAACGACATGAACAGTAAACACATATAGGAGCTTAGCAATAAGAAGCAGAGTGTATACCGCCGTTTGAACGCTTTCCTGAAACAAAGAACTGACACCAAAAGAAACCTATTTAAAGCAGAGCTGTAGTGCTGTGATTGGTCCTTGAATTCCGTGGTCATGACTGATTGGTTTAAGTGAAAATATGGCTTCTAAACAGCTGATTTGATTTACGGAGAAAGAATACTGATTGGGTTAACGACGTCTTCCTGAAAGAATTTGCGCTGAGCTTCATTTCCTCACTAGCTGCTGAGATTGATAGATGTTAAAACTCTAAATTATATACAGTATAATCTCATTACTAGGCTGTTTTGTTACAATAATTATGTGCTCTACATAACTAGTTCACAGTTGGTAACATGCACACAATTCTCAGGATTAGCCCCTTAGGTCCCCTATATGAAGGTCTGCTGTGTTACCTAGTAAACTAAAACGCCAGTGTACATTTCTGAGAAACCTATACCACAGCCACGCATAAACTATGTGGGGATTTTCTTTCTTTATCTTTCTGAGTTACCAACAGTTCCTATGGTTTGCATAGCAGATACCCATTTCACCCCTGCAAGTTTCTGCAAAATAAATAAAAAAAGCTTTGGGCAGCTTTTTTTTTTTAAGGCTTAGTTTAGACTTTATTGCAAAAAGACTTGATATCAAAACAGCAAAGTAATTAATCCGCAGGTTCCTAGCATTCTGGTGCCATTTATTACTGTGAATTTACTTTTTGTTTTTAATTCACAGAAAACACAGACAAATGACCACTGGAGGTTCTATAATCTGTCCTTGGGTTCAAATACTGTTTGTGTTGTAAAGTGAGCTACATACCATTATAGATGAATTACTGCCCCTTTACGTTTAACAAAAATTAGCAGTTATTTAGCAGTTGTAATATACAGTAAATAACATTAATGTAAAAATATTCAATATCCATAAATTATTATTTAAAGCAAATAAAAGCCAGATACAGAACTCATTAATTTGTCCGTGGCTGGTGAGACAAACTGGCAACCTAGTTTTACTGGCAGGAAGGAACTTGATTCTTAGTTTTTTTTAGCAGTTTTGGGGCTTTTGGCAGCTTTTCTTTAAAGCCGCAAGTAAACTGAAGTGAAAATAACTCCCCACTTAGTTTGTGGTATATCAGATATTCAATATATCAAGGAATACATTTCTACTTGCAAAATCATTTTGATCTTTTAAATTGTGTGAATTGTCTAAATCATAAAGCCCCCTCAAACAAGTTGAGACTTGTAACTAAAAAGACGGAGCATGCAAGGACAAATGACCAAATTTGGGCGGAGGATTCTCGGAAACTGTGGTGGAAAGCCTAAGGATCTCCTTCCTTCCCCTTTTCTTGCTCCTCAACTGACTTGACAGTCAGCACCAGAGATAAAAAAGGGAGGGATAGAAAAAGACAAAGATGACACATTGGGTAGACTGACCAGCACATTATTGCTGAAATCAGCAGGATGTATTAATGCAATCATTTAAAACCCCCTTAGATAGAAATTATACTGCAGTCAACTAGCCAGGTTAATAAATAATGTAACTTCTGATACAGAATATTATGAATGCCCATTAATTCATTCAATGAATGCATGGGTTCTCTAGTCTATCTTACCTTAACCAGGGCCCTATAGGCTGCAGTGTATCCCAGCATGCATTGTGTGAAAGCAGCCTTTTCATACATTCGAAAAGCTACGAAAAGATAAGCACTGTAATTCGTATGATTTCCACTTTTTTTTTTTGCTGTGCGCACCACATTGACTGCTGCTGTATGAGAGCGTGGCTGGCTGTTAACGCACACAGCTTTCAAGCCAGGGAGCGGAGTTCGCTTCCTGCGGAAAATAAAGGATTTTTCACCCAGGAAGTGCGTGTTCTTTGGGAGTGTTTTAATACAAACCACAATCTCTTTCCTAAACTTAACTAGTCGTATCGGTGCCTAAAACCTAACTTTCGTTTGCCGCATAACGCTCACACACCACAACCAGCAGCTCGCGGTGCTCTGTACCCGGTTCACAGTTACCTATTCTCGGGAAACTGAACCACCAATCACGACTGGCAGCTCGCGGTGCTCTGTACCCGGTTCACAGTTACCTATTCTCGGGAAACTGAACCACCAATCACGACTGGCAGCTCGCGGTGCTCTGTACCCGGCGCACATTTTCGGGTAACTAAACCACCAACTATTGCTGACCTGACGGAGCACCACGCGGAGCACCACGCGGAGCACCACGCGGAGCACCACGCGGAGCACCACGCGGAGCACCACGCGGAGCACCGTAGCAATTGTCGCCGAGCTCTGTAGCGGCTAAACACATCTACTAACTGCTGCTGATATGACGAGCTGTGATGGAGGTCTGTAGCCGCGTCACGAAGCTCTGTAGCTGCTGAAACAGATAGCAACTGCCGCTCTGTAGCACGGAGCTCTGTAGCCGATGTCACGTCACCAACCGGTGGTCTCCTAGTTTTCAAGTGATATCATACCAATAGTGTGCATAACTTTTCGTACGATATCCTACGAACCCGTTCATGTGAATGCGTTGGTGAGAGGCTGGGAACAACCTGGACAGGATGCCAATTTATCAAAAGAGCTAACATTTATAGACACATTGACACTCAACATTGCCATGCAGAGGCAATTCAATTGTAATTCAAACTTGCATGTCTTTGTACTGTTGGAAGAAACACCCAGAGGAGACAAACACGGACATGGTACGCATATGCAAACTCCACACAGAATAAATGTAACGATATAAAACATAGGCTAAACCTGCCGAAAATCCACTATATTTGTAGATGTTTACAGTTTTTTGAGTTGTACATTAATGTATTTAATATAACTGCATGGGCTTTAGAATGGTTGCACTGTAGCCTTCTTCTGAGTAAATGATGAAATAACAAAAAAAGGAAACTGTTGATGACAGTGTCCCCCACCCTGATACGCACACAATATGTAGAAAGCCCGAAGAGACAATTTATCCGGTTACTTTGCCCCGGTTCCTCTTTTCACAGTATAAAACCTTGAGGTCTGGTCCGAGGACTTCAGTCGCCTCCCTCAGCCAGATCAAACATTCAGCTTCTGCAAAGAACCTCTGGAACATCTCACGCAGTAACCATGCAGCTGTGCATCAGAAGACTGGCATGCCTGGCTCTCCTCGCTGGGGTTCTGGCAATGACAGCAACGGCCGGTAAGACGCCCGTCAGAGATCCTGCACAATATTACACTACTAGTCTGCTCCAGGACAGCAAGAGTACATAAGAAGTTGTACCCTGCCATGCACGTTTGAAACGTTTGACTTATGATTTAATGCTGGCCAACACCGTCTGCATTTATTCATGTTTGATGCTGCACATGAAAGATATGTATGCTCATAACAACCATTCCTTGTTTGTTTTCTGAAATACAGAAAAGAAGATAATCGAGTGCTGCACTAAAGTCAGTGTCGCAGACATCACTGCTCCCATCTTGGGCTACAGGATCCAGAGGAAGAACCTCCCATGTGTCCGTGCCATCATGTAAGAATCACTTCCTAATTTTCTTTTAAAGAAAAAAAATGGTTAACAGTCAAAAAATAGAAAGTTCTTCATGAAAATGTGTTGAGAGATTGTGAATGATCTTTGTGATTATTTTTTTCCCTCCCAGATTTAAGACCGCAGAGGGAGAAGTCTGCAGCCACTGGAAACAGGACTGGGTGTTTGAGAAGATCAAGGAGTTAGAGTGAGTAGGCCTTTGTTATGTCTTCGGTATTCACCATATCTGCTAGTTGGTTGCTTCAGATATGATATTTCAAGTGCTCAGGGGCAGCACAAACTGGTATTTTAACTGCTACCTCTTGTTTTGTGTGTTTTACAGGCAGGTCCGCAGAGGAATTAACAACACTACTCCTGCCCCTACAACCTCCAGCACTTAGAAGACACTCCTCACCATTATCATATATCTACAGAAAAGTGTCTTGAATTAATTTAAAATATTTAAAGTGATTTTCTAATGTAATTCTGTAATATTTAATATTTATTGCTAGCGCTATTTATTTGTCTTTCCATTTTCTTAATGCTTTCCTATCTGTGTTGAATCTTCAGCTATCATTAACAATAACAGAGATAAAAGAAACGGCATGATCTGCATAACAGTGCAATACATCCGAGAGATGTCTGTTGTTTGCTACAAAATAAATGTTCTTGTCCTCTATCCACATGTGTCATCATTATTGGTTGATATTGGAAATCAAAGGTAACTGTGCTCATGAAATGACCATTAAGACCTCATGATGGAGCTGGCAGAGGCTCAGTTTTTGCAGATCTATTGTGCCATCTAGTGGGGATTTGAAATGACTTCAGGACAGTTTGGATGAGAGGAGCGTGTCATCGACGGAGTCACCTTGTCTGACTGGAGCACCAACCCCTCTCGGTGCTGATCTGAAATAGCACAAGAGACCGCCTCCCTGTCAGTCAAGTCATGCATTTGCATGAGCTTGGGGGGCAGGACAGCTCATGCAAAAGTTTTCAGACACCTTCCAGCAGATGTGCTGCCAGCATCCTCTTCTACTCCAGGCACACGTGTCACAGAACATACACCATGCAGAGCAGCAGGCTACGTTGTGTGCCCTCTATCTAGAAAATATATCTTTTAATGATGTTAAGTAGGGCTGAACGATTAATCGTTTTGAAATCGAAATCGCGATTAGAAAGAATGCGATTAGATAATTGTGAAGACAGCGATTAATCAAATGTGAATTATTTAGTTGAATGCTTGGTGTAACATTTGGTTTAATCTTTTTTATTCCTCTTTTCATTATTATATTTATTGGTTTTTCACAAGATACATGCTGGAATAATGTTACACATCACAGATTGTTTAATCCTTGTGTTGTCTTCCTGTCGACCATGCACCTTGTTGTCCTCCTGGGTCAAAGCTTTTTCTGCACTTTTTTTGGAACTAATGGCCAATAAACTTAATTTATATGAAATTATATCTAACTTTTGAGTTGAGAAAAGCTGAAATTATGAAATATTTTAACTAATAGTTTTAAAAAACTAATGTTTTAAAACCATGTCATTTGAGTTGTTTTCAAATGCTATCAAATTGAATAAAACACCCCAAATTCAATGAAAGTAGTGAACTGATCCTTCATTTTACTTGCGCAGAGCGTTGTATGGAACCATCCATGTTATTTTTGGGAAATTAGGTTGAAAGAAACCCAAATTTGATTTGATTTTCCCCCAGATTGTTCAGCCCTAATATTAAGGGACTTTCCCATCCAGAGTCAGGTTATTGAATGCTTCTTGAAAATATGTTTTAAGATTGGTTTAAAGCACTGTTGCTAAAAGTTGTTTAATGATGTATGTTCAGTGAGACAATGGTGTAGTTTGATGAAATGAATATGGACAACAATGTTGGAGTATTATAAAGTAAATTTATTTGGTTAAGAGAATTGCTATTGGCATATTTCAGCACAATAACTTGATTAAGCAGCAGATTCATAGCAGGCAATGAAACAGCATAGTCCCAAAAGCACGATTTAAAAAAACACATCATGGCTAAGCACATAGACTACAGCAGTAGTCTCAAAGCTGCTCTCTGGTTCCTCTTTAGTCATGATTATATGCTGATGCTGCGTCTGTGCAAGTGAAAGTCATTTGTATTCTTTTACTTTTACTTTTACTCTTTTTTTTTAGAGTAAATAACCCCAAACATGACTGGATTATACTAGGTTGAATTCCTCTCAAATGTTACCTCAAATTGGCATTTCTATATCACAAATGATTTCATTCTAGATATCTTCCTTAAGATCACAACCTGGTTTTTGCTAATAGAAAGCGTCGGTGCTGTTCTGGAAGCTTTTTGTGGTACTGACGAAAGATCCACCTGTTTCTTTGTTGCTTTCATCTGCAGCAGAGCCGGTCCTGGACATCTTCCTTAGTTTGGAACTATAAAGAAGTACGAGTTTTTACTCACAATGCCCCAAAAACAAAAGAAATCCCTGGTTCACACACAAAGCTTGTCCAGACTTTACGGAAACTAGTTGGAATTTAAAGTGAGTAGGAGTCTCGTACCTGAGTAGTTCCAGAGTTTTCCTCACCCACTCATCCCTCCGTGTAGCACATACCTCATTCTTCTTAACAGTGTAGAAACTACAATGGTGAGACACATTATCAGACACGCACAGAGAGCACTATATTGTACATTGTAGTTCAGTTTATGAGTGAGTATGTGATACCTGAGTTCCAGTACTGATACTGAAACAGCACAGCTTTGATAACTTATTTTAAAGAATATAAACAAGTTTACTACAAAAGCATTTTTAATTTTTAAGCCAAGTTTATCAAATGGATCAGTATTTTATTTTGTCTTACAGTAACCCAATTGCAGGAACTTCAGATAAAAATAAAGTCTAAAATTGTATGATTTATAACATGAAATATCTGCTCAAACATTAAGTAAGCCAGACTAAGTATCTGACCAAGTATTCAGTCCCAGCTTTTGGGACATTTTGATCATTATTCAAAATGTATTGAGGTTTGATGCCCATCGTTGTTGTGTAATTAGATTTTGTCAATCTTAAAGCCTAGACAGCTTGCGTACAAATCATTTATAAGCATAATTTATGGAGATATGGTGCAGATCAAACAGCTGCCTTCTTAGAGGCATGAAATCCACAGTCATTCGTTTTGGCAGTAAAATGTTGTGGTAGACTAGATCAAATGGCTTATTTTCATGGCAATTAATTCTGCAGAAACAAAGTACTAATGGTGCTGCTTTCCACAAAACAATTACCAGCGTCTTTTGAATATTTTGGAAAGAATCCAATCAATGTGAATCAGGTAGACTTCACCAACCCTCTCGTAAAGGTTTGACAACAATATTCAAATATCATAGTCAGCTATTCAGATTGAGGTTGGCAAGGTTGGAGTCTCGGTGTTTTAGTAGGAGAGAGTCTTACATGATGGCATCGATGTGGCAGTTTTCCTTGGTGGTTTGTTCTCTGTAGCCCTTTATACGCTGGAAGGGTACTGGCTTTCTATTGTATCTCGTACAACAGGCTTTGCCCACATGGGAACCCACTGCACGCACACACAAACACACACCACATTATATTAACTGATCAATTCATTTTAGAGTCCTAATGTAATATCTGCTGTATTTCAATCTGATTGACAAGCATGATGTGGTGAAATAAACTTACGGGCAGCTGGAGTTGGACCGAGCAGGCCCAGTATGAAGCAGAGGAGAACAGTTGTCACGGCGATCATCCCTCTGGGAGCCATGTTACTAATGTGGAGAACCAGCAGAGAACTTACTGAATATATAACCTTGCACACATATACTGTATATACTTACGGCACTACTTGGTTTTTTTTTCTAACCTGTGGCTCCTAAATTGAGGACAGGAAGCCCAATATTGCATCATGGCAGCCAAAGTTGCATAGATTGCACTTTGATCGTAACAATTAAGCCTCTACTGTGCCATTATGCAACACTAGATTTGTTTATGTGGTCTTGTTGGCCTGTGAAAGTATCACAGTGGAACTGGTGCACTGATGCATTAGGTTCATACAGTCTCCTTGGGCTCTCATCTATATTTATGCTTTCTGGGTTCATAACCATGCTGTGAAGTTCTTCATATGCAGCACAGCAGATTCTAATAGTCACATATTCTTTGCTCAATTTAGTTTGCTCCAAAGCTACGGCATATTGCTGCATATTTAGCTCTCAGTGCATACTCATGCATAATTATGCTTAAATGGATTTCGTTAACACAACATATTGCCCTCATCTTGCTTCATATATTTGTTCTAGTGTTGATAAAAAAATGACTGTGATATCCAGTGTCATTATTTGACATTGTAGCTAAAAGCTGGAGTCAGGGCGTTTTACATGATCGGCAATCTTGAGATTGTTTTGTGGCTAGAACTGAACCCCCTTTCCTCGTTAGCATGACCTATTTAGTTTGCAGAAAGCTGACAACTCCAAATCTAGCTCAGCTGACCTACATAGGCACAAGATCTTCAAATTGTAAATGCTCTATAGCGTACTGTAAATATAAAAACTACTGTTGTTCAAGGCAAGCTGAAAATGACTAGTTGTAATAATCAACACCCTCTCAGTAGGCCTACTGTACTGTGTACACTTCATGACTGCTGTACAGCCACCATGGGTTTTCTGTTACGTTTACACTACATACAGTGTGATTACATCTAAATATTTTAATACTAAAACTAAACACAGCCAAATTATTTTCTAATTAGACTGATCATCAACTGATCCCTGAAGGACAAATCTATGTTTTGTTGCTCTTTTCACAAGGAGATCCAGAGTGTGAACGCCAGCAACAGATTAGGGCCACCATAGCTGATAGGGGTTCAGTGTGTCTTGCTCAAGGGCACTTCAGAAATGCAGATGCTTGCTGTCATAGCATGGAGACAGCTGGAGACCAAGCTGCCAGTTAAATGAGTCTCCCAAGTCTCACCACATGTAGCTATGATTAATAAGTGTGTATATGTCAGGGATTTGTTGATTTTTCTTCTCCTGCGCCCACAGACATAAACAGAAATGACTCATCTTCATAGTAACTTCTCTCCCCTAAAATTAATGTGTCTTTGAGTGTACAGGAATCCACTATAATTAATTAGACAGGAAATACACTGAATTGACAATTTACTCTATTGCTATCTGTTGTGGTTGCAGTAATGCTGTGCTAAGCTAAATGCTAAAGGGGGAAAACTGCCGGTTTTCAACCCTACTGAAGTGAGTCATCCAGCGGAGATTTACAGGCAAGTAAACACAGGCGTCGGGATACTGCTGCTATTCATCTGTACGTACTGCAGTGCAGAAAATCTGCAAACTTTCCTTTATCAGCTAACGCTAGCAGTAGCTAGCTAGCTTGGTTGGCATAACGCTTAGGCGACCAAATGTTCCAATTAATTTTGATGAAGAGAAAACAGTGAGGGGCTCAAGGTTTAAGACGAAAAACATGGACAACATCCAAAAACAAGTTCACAGCTATTTTAGTGTACACAGGGCCATGGATATGCTTTGCCTTTCTTTATGATTGACAGTTTGGCATGTAGCCACACCCCTAAAGCATCTCTTGCTTTATCGACAATTTTAAAATAAATAATAATAATTTACAAAATCAGAACCATCAGAATCAGAATATTTTATGGATCCCCTCAGGAAGTTGCAGTTGCTCACAGTCAAATTTAAGGCAAAAGTAAGAGTAAGAAAAAACTAGTCAATAAATGTATGAAGTAATTCAATTCAATTCAATTCAATTTTATTTTTAGTATCAAATCATAACAGGAGTTATCTCAAGACACTAACCAGATAGAGTAGGTCTAGACCACACTCTATAATTTACAAAAAAAAAAAAAAATCCCCCAAGAGCAAGCACTAGTGCAACAGTGGCGAGGAAAAACTCCCTTTTGTAAGTAAAATGGCTAAAGTGCAAGAAATAAAAAGTTAAGTAAAAGTAAAGTAAGGTTAGGTTAAAATGAGTGTAAACATAAATAAAGTATAGTGTGAACATAAGTTGCAGCAGTGAACAAGTGGCTGAAACATGTCAGACTCCAATAATGTCAGGTACTGCACATGTAACTACATTTTTTTTATTATTACACTGAGTAATTATTGAACATAAAATGAACATCATGCTGTATTGAAGAAGACTTTAAAGATACAAACCCCAATTCCAATGAAGCTGGGACGTTGTGTAAAACGTAAAAAAAAAAGAATATGCTTTTCAACCTATATTCAATTGAATACACTACAAAGACAACATATTTAATGTTAAAACTGATAAACTTTATTGTTTCTTTGCAAATATTCACTCATTTTGGATTTGATGCCTGCAACACTGGGACAGGGGCATGTTTACCACTATGTTACTATGTCACCTTTCTACGGAAGCGTATTGCATTCACCATAGAAAAAAAAATTTAGACATCTTATCTCGTAATTTTGAGAAAAGATCTCGTAATTATGAGATCCTGATCTCGTAATTATGAGATCCTGATCTCGTAATTTTGAGAAAAGATCTCGTAATTATGAGATAAGGATCTTGTAATTAAGAGATAATTTTAAACACCTGGAAGCGGTATATCTAGTTGGGGACATTCTAAAACCTTAACATGGTTTAATGTACCTAAACAATGATCAATGATTACCACATTTCTCTCTCATATTGCTCATCATAACCACTGAAAACTGTCAAAAACTCTAACCCAAAGTCCATTAGACTTATAAAGCCCATGAGAACCGTGGAGAGTCAACACCCAGCTGCTCCGCTGCCCTGTTGTGAAGCAGATCCATAAAAGGACTTTGGGTTAGATTATTTGACAGTTTTCCGTGGTTATGATGAGCAATGTGAGAGATAAATTTGGTAATCATTGATCATTGTTTTGGTACATTAAACCACGTTTAAGGTGTCTAAATTCTTTTTTCTATGGTGAATGCAATACGACACTCAATAAGCATTTGGGAACTGAGGACACTTACTGTTGAAGTTTTGTAGGTGGAATTCTTTCCCATTCTTGCTTAATGTACGACTTCAGTTGCTCAACAGTCCGGGGTCTCCATTGTTGTATTTTGCGCTTCATAATGCACCACACATTTTTAATGGGAGACAGGTCTGGACTGCAGGCAGGCCAGTCTAGTACCCACACTCTTTTACTATGAAGCCACGCTGTTGTAACACGTGAAAAATGTGCCATTGTTTTGCTGAAATAAGCAGGGACGTCCCTAAAAAAAGACTTTGCTTGGATGGCAGCATATGTTGCTCCAAAACCTGTATGTTCCCTCAGCATTAATGGTGCCTTCACAGATGTGTAAGTTACCCATACCATCACAAATGCTGGCTTTTGGACTTTGCGCTGATAACAATCTGGATGGTCCCTTTCCACTTTGGCTTACGCTTTGCATGGTAGAGTTTTAACTTGCACTTGTACAGGTAGATATAGCGACGAACTGTGTTAACTGACAATGTTTTTTCCGTAGTGTCCCTGAGCCCACGTGGTAATATCCTTTACACAATGATGATGTTTTTTATGCAGTGCTGTCTGAGGGATCGAAGGTCACGGGCATTCAATGTTGTTTTTTGGCCTTGCCGCTAACGTGCAGAGATTTCTCCAGATTCTCTGAATCTTTTGATGATACTATGGACTTGCAATTGTACATTGAGAAACGTTCTTAAACTGCTGGACTATTAGCTCATGCAGTTGTTCACAAAGTGGTGAACCTCGCCCCAACCTCGCTTGTTCCAAACAGGTGTTTTTTTTAGCATTCTTCAACTTTCCCAGTCTTTTGTTGCCCCTGTCCCAGCTTTTTTGGAATGTGTTGCAGGCATCAAATTCAAAATGAGTGAATGTTTGCAAAAAAACAACAAGGTTTATCAGTTTGAACATTAAATATATTGTCTTTGTAGTGTGTTAAATTGAATACAGGTTGGAAAGGATTTGCAAATCATTGTATTCTGTTTTTATTTACGTTTAACACAACGTCCCAGCTTCATTGGAATTGGGGTTTGTAGATAGTTAGATAGAATACTAGAATACGCACTGACTTCACTTTTCAGGCCCGGAAGCTTTCGTCCATTATTGTTACAGTCTGGCTGCAGCCTAGACAACGCCTTGTCTGATCTAGTAAGTCTAAATTAGTTTTAACTGCTCTGGGCTTTGTCATTCTGTGACAGTTTCAGGGATCATGACTCATTATGTTCTCGTTATGACTTGCCCAACTTGCACCCTCCTTGAAATCTCCTCTGTCATCCCACTTGACACTCAGGCCCACACATCTCAATTTAGCACATCACACAAACTAATGTCACGTTTGATGGTGTCCAACAGCAGTTTGTGCTACCTTCACCCATAGGGGGGCAGTGTTGGTGTTGGCCACTGATGGACGTCAAGCAAGACATAATAAACGGATGTGAAGCGAATGTCCCACACAACCTGAAATGTCAAAACAACAGTTGGGACTGCTAGTCATATGTGAAATGAAAATCAGGCTTTTTATTTCTCAAACTGTAGAGTAAAATGATCACAGCGCTGCTATACACTAATGTCACTCAGCAACAGAGAAGCAGTACATGTAACAGTGCAAAAGTGTACACATTCTCCCCCACAGCAAATATTATCCACGCACAACTCGTGTCACAAGTTCATGGACAGTTTTATTGTGGCGTTTAATCCATCTTCTTTCTGTGTGTTTGGGCTTATGTCTGTGTGACCTGTTGCGACTACTGATAAAGGGAAAGGTAACCTGATAAACTGGACAATCGTCTGGCCGCCTAATCCCTGCTAATCCTCCGTAAAACACAGCCTCTTATCGTCATCCTGTCTTTCCTCAATGAAAGATACACCAACACACACACACAGACACGCACTTTCACTGTGAGGTTACAGCCCTGCTTCAAATGAGTATTCCCGTTATTGATTCATTGATTCATTCATTGTTTGGGTTTTGATCATACGATTAACCATTTTAGATGAGTCAATCACAGAAAATAAATTAGAAATAATTTATGATAATTGAATTGAAATTGAATATTTCTTGGACTGTTGAGTAAACAAGCAAAACATGCTATTTGAAAATGTGACCTCGAAAAAGAATTGACAGATTAACCAATGATGAAAATAATCATTAGTTGCAGCCTTAAATCATTCTGTACAAAGCATGTCTATTAACAATTCCTACCTGAAAAATGCACATCATGAATTAAAAAGTGATCAAATAGATTTTTTTCCTGCAGATATTCAATTTACAATGACTTCAAAAAGACAAAAACAGTAAGCCATTACATCTGAGAAGCCATATCCAGAGAATAATACAATGGGACATTAAAGGACATAATCATGAACACCATGCACTCTTGATCTCTGCACTAACTACCTCAGATCTGAACGTACAAACATATTAAACACATATATAAACACTACCGTTTGTATTATTCATACTAGTAACCTGTTTTTGGCATTGTATATATTTGGATCACACCTTATTTGCACCTTAATGTTATCAAGTCTTATTTTATACATTTTTCACCAACTGTTAGTTATCTTAGTCTTAATTGTATCTGTACGCTTCCAACTGTTTTGCAACTGCTGCACAGCGATTTCCCTTGGGATTTATCTTATCTTATCTTAGAAAGTTTATTATTTTAACTTCAAAATGACACTTTGGAAAGTGTAACAAGCTATACACAACCATGAAAAATGATCAACTTGAATGGCTAATGTGTTAGCAAACTGTTGCCTTTTACACATCCAGCAGACACGGAGCCTCATTAGCATTCACTCACAGCGCTCACTGGAGCTGAGGGGAACTGCAGAGTTGGGTGATATTTCTTTGCTGGTTTGTCACTATGAGCGGCTCACATCAGACGCTATTTTGTGAATATCCAAATGTTGAGTAGTGCAGCTTTAGCAGTTAATCTCGTTAATGTCCTGTTTGCTTGTTTCAGCACTACTTCCCACAAAAAACTCCTTGAAACCATTTGTCAAGCTTTGTCTCATCTTGACAGAAGAAGCTGCTACTTCATGATCAAAGGCCAACATGCATTCTAATGACATTTGTCTTATTATGCTGATATTTTGGCGATTGCTAAATTTTGGCCGGGCATTTGCTTGAGGGCCGGTGTGAAACAGGCTCTTTCTCCTCCTGGGCCCCTCTCCCTCTTTTCGGACTCATACTGGTGGACGGAGGGCAAGAAAAGAGGGGAGGGTTAGAGGAGGCAGGGAAAGGGTAAAGAGAAAGAGAGGGGGTCGCTATTGAGTTGTCCACCCACACAAGGTCCCCTCTGGTCACCTGCGTGGGCTTGGGCCAAAAGAAAGGCGAGGATGCACGCACACACATGGGCGCACACAAAAGAGAAAAAAAAAAAACGACAGCTTTCCAACCCCAAATGTTAAATGCGGCAAAGGAGCTTGGAATAAAAGTGTTTTAAATTAGCAGGAAACTTCCTCAAACCAACAGAAAAGGGCATTGTCATTAAAAGCACCTCACAACAGAGGCGAGTTTAGGCAGCAAAGAAAAAAACTCTCAAAGCACTTACTTGGCTGTGGCATGATCTTCAAAAAAATGCCTTGTTTATCATAATTAGCATTGTTCCAGACTGTCAAACCCGTGAGGCACGGAAAACAATGCAGTCTTCAATATTTTATTGAGGAGTTATGGTAAATGACTTGATAATTATGTGAGCCGGGCAGATTCTGTCCTCACCGTCTCCTCCTACATCCCATCTGCCCTGTGTGTCCAGAGTGTGGGTGACTGAAGTAGCTGCGGGCGGGGGGGAGATGAGGAATTATTGTGGAAAATTATAAGAAAACTTGTGATGTAACAGTCTGCGTTGCACTTCTGCTGTTCAAACATCCATGGCCTCCAACAGAATGAGTAGTAGAAGACGAATAGAGGGGAAAATATAGACTTAAAGGACCTCTGTGACATTAGGAAGCGCCCAGAGGTGTTTTAGTCTGGCAGAACTAACTCTTGGCCAGGGAGACTCCGGAGGATACAGTGAGCCAGAAGAGGTGAGGAGAACAGAGGGGAAGAGTGTCGAGTGGTAGAAAGAGAAGTATTTTTAGGGTGGTCTGTTATCTGCGGGGATGAGGGCGTGCGGTATCACAGCCGGGTCACATCGCTGAGGGGGGAAACAGCGCGGGCTCTCCGCCGAGACGGCAGATAAGGAGGAACAGAACAATGAGATATCTCTCTGTCTCTCAAACACACACTTGCACGTCCACAAAGGCACACATGCACTCTCAGAGAATCTCGTAACCACATCCACAGGAAAGACACGCTGCAGCTTCAATCTCACACATCCTCTCACAGACACTTGGAAACCCTCAGACATGTTAAAAAATCACGGAGCCTCAGAGCTCCACGGACGACCTGAGAGTGTGTTATTGCTCTGGTGACTGACAGACAAAACCAACGTTATCGTAGAATCTCTTCACTCCTAACTGTTTTTCTCTGTTTCTCTTGCGCTCTCTTTCTCTCTCTCTCTCTCTCTCTCTCTCTCTCTCTCTCTCTCTCTCTCTCTCTCTCTCTCTCCCTCTCCTTTTATCTCTCCTGTATAATAGACATCTGAAGATGTAAATGCCAGCAGAACAGATGGATGAAGAGAACATCTCATCACTCTGACACTATGTTCACACACAAAAACGCTGCACAAACACACTCTACATGCACACACACACACACACACACACACACACACACACACACACACACACACACACACACACACACACACACACACACACACACACACAGTATATATGCTCCGGAGCAAGATGCTGATGGGGACTTCAGTCATGAAAGTGAGAATGTGATGCAATCCACACACACACACACACACACACACACACACACACACACACACACACACACACACACACACACACACACACACACACACACACACACACATTTTTGGTGTTTTGGTGTTTTTGATAAAACCTTCTGCTTGCTTCTTCCTTTGTTTACACTGAACACACGCGTGCATAAACACAGACGCACATCCGCTCGCACAGACACATGAATTGAGTAATCCTCCAGACTAGCAGCTGTTACGGAGAGAACCCTAACCCGGGTATAAGGAACACTTCTGACATGCTAATGATCCAATGAGTTCGACCTCACACACTTACACCGTACAGATTTAGAAAATTGGACTATTATCTGTCATATAACCCAGAGAATATAAGTCTAGTGGTATGAATATTAAATGCTTTTAGCTCCCAGTACGATGTAAGCACTCTGTATAGGACTGCAAGTCAAATGAAACCCAAACTCGCTCCAGGAATATCTTAGTGAGGCTTTGAGGGAAGATCCTTTTTCAACACCCAACACCCCCCCCCCCCTACCCCCCCCTACCCTCCCTATACACCACCACCCACCCACCCAATCAAATCCTCACTGGCAATGCGCTGCTCCTCATCTCTCTTCTCTGCTTCTTTTGTTCATCTCTCAGCCACCCACACACCTACAGTCCCTCTGGCTTTTCTCTTAACACTTGCACACACGCAGGCATTTACATTTGGCTTCTTCCTATGTACTTTGCTTTATTTGTTTCTGCTCTTTCCGTTCTCCTCATCACTATTAGACACTATTAGATACTGTATGTGTGTGAATGCATGTTCACATGTGCCAATATACAAACACAAATAGACATAGGACCTATATTTAGTGCTTTACAATACAGATGTGTGGGCAGCAGCCATCTGGGGCCCTAAATGGAACAAAAAGTGTGTGTGTGTGTGTGCCTGTGTGTGTAAATGTGTGTTTGTGTGGTTTAGGGCGAAGGGCCAAACTTAAAAGTAAGGGTTCGACGCAGGGGGCCCGTTGTGGAAACCCCCTCCAGAGAGTCGGGAATCTCAAGGGAGAGTGGGAAAAACATCCCGACGGTCATCAATCAAAACTTCGGTGACACAAATGACCAGAAACAAGAGAGCGTTCCCCATCCATGTCACTGTGTCACCTCCACCCCACAGCCATGTCCCACCCACCTGCGCCGCTGCCCCATAGGCCCTTGCCGCACGCCGCCCAATGTGATTGGCCCGTCTGTCCCCGAGCGAAATCTTGAACCCCTCTTGGCTAATTGGGCCTTTGTGATTGCGCAGTCTGTCGTGGCGCTGGGGGAGAATGAAACGTGAAAACGGTATTATGGTGGATGGGGGAAGAGTGGCAGGTCGAAGCGGGGAGATCGTTTTTGGCATCTCAAAGCGCCAGATGCTCTTCCTGGGTCCATTATGACGCCTTACAGGGGATCGAGATGGTTTCGGCGTAGCAACTGTGAAGACACAAAGCGAGATGGAGACCGGCCGAGATGGAGACTCACACAAGCACATACATGCAAATGCAGGCACGCACACACTAACACTCACTCACACACGCACACACACACACACACTCACATATAATTCTGCATTCAAAACACTCAACTTCCTGTGTTCTATGTTGGTCGATTTCAACAAAGGCCATCAGCACTTACCTTTGCACATGTTAAACAAGGACTAAACAAAGTGGAGCAGATCTCTGTTTCACCTTTTGTGGTTAGAATAGGGGAACAGGGGAAACCCCACTGGATCAGTAGAAATTAAAGTCTCTACTTCTACTTTTTCCCGCCGTGCCTCCGTGAGAGTAATTGTTCACCAGAGTGTTTGAGGGAGGGAGAGTGTAGGAGGACGGGTCATGAGCCTGCTCTTTGTCTGTGCCACCAGGCCATAGTCCTCTGCCTTTTTGTTTATAACGTCCTTTTTTTTTTTTTATCAAAGAATGAATCTTCTCTTATTTCTTTATTATGTCCATACTTGTGTGGGTTAATAGATTTTTTTTGAAAAGATAATGCAAACTGTAGTGGACAGATGGTGGGAGAATGATTGAAGCTCCTTCATCCTCATGTTATTAGCCCTAAAATATCCAACAGCCTGCTATGAAAAATCCCTGATAATTCAGTGGCTTTCTCCTCCTTTCTCCATCAAACATCAACAGGTGGCGCTGCAGTCACACTCTTCACTGTTCATGCATCCTCAGGACAAAGAGCTTCCAACAACTTCAGTTGTCATGAAGGCAGCCAAACCACGAGCAGCTCATCAGCCCTTTATCAGAACAATCGTGACACATTCATGTTTTGGTATTCATATGACAGGCTGATTTATTTATTTTAATTTCTTTTAAAGGTGATGATATGACGTTTATGACCCCGTGCCTGCTGGCACCTTTCAGGGTTATCACTGCTAAATGTCACTTCTGACGCGCGGCACCGACTATATAAAGGAGTTGTGCATTTGTTAACTGTATCCTCTGTTATTTACCTTAGATAGCTGCTTTCAGACAATAAAACAATGAGTGGGTTCAAAGTGGGCTCCTTACTGTCCCTACCTGCGGTTGTTCAGGAGATCACGAAGTGTCTCCCTGGAAGATTATAAGAAGACATGTCACCATTAGGCTAATTCATTTAAAGTTATTACAGTCAGTTAATGAGCAGGAAAGTGTGCTATTACCTTTCAGGGTCCCTTTTAATTCTCTAGAGCCTAAATAAATCTACAGAATCATATCCACAATTTCTTTAAAAGAAAAAAAAAAATCATTCGACTTGTTTTGTTTTTAGATTTTAAAAAATAGACCTTAGAAATGATACATTGACGCAGATATGGAACACAGAACTGTACATCATTTGGCTCATGTCGTTTGAATTACCATTAAGGGAAGCATCTGAGTGTAAGAGACCGCCCCAGTATTCGCTGCTGCTGCTGCTGCTGCTGCTGCTGCATCCAACTCGCTTTCACACTTGGGTTCATTCACACACACTTTTCCCACCGGGATGGAGCCGCTTCAGCCAGCGCGCAGAGCCAGCGGGGAACACACACGCTTTCACACGGCACACATGGCGGTACATTTATGGCGAATATGTTCTACCTTCATCTGGATATTAACACTAGTTTCAAGTTCGAGGACGAGGATTTATCCACCCAACGAAGGTGAGCAAGGAGGGAATCGTCTCTGAGCGTGCAGTGTGTGTGTGTGTGTGTGTGTGTGTGTGTGTGTGTGTGTGTGTGTGTGTGTGCGTGTGTGTGTGTATTCAGGTTTTCGGCTCCCGTACGCTGCATGCGCCCCGTGCGCGTCCTAGGATGGCAAAGAGCAGGACGAATATGAAAGTTGAACAGCCGTAAACTTTGATTTTCGGAAAGATTTCACCGTTGTTCTTTCTCCCGGTTTTCTCGCGGAGTTGCGCCTCCAGTGAGTTCAGCTTCATGTTCTGTCTTTCGACTGTGCTGTCACGAAAATCTTTTGTTTCTGTGGATGTTTCCACATGACATGGTCACTGTGGCGCACACATTATTGTAGGCTACAGTTTAGCGTGATTTATCTTTTATTTATTAACAGTAACCCTTGAAACTCATACTTGGTTATTGTGTTCTTTATGCATCAATAAGAGTTGATGCTGTTCAATATATAGCCTAGTATAATGTAAAATTATATACACTATTTATCTGATATCATGCAATGAAAATGATAATTACTGAATTATTACAAGTAGTTATAAAATATAGGAGCAAATTAAGTGAGGTAGACTTCCTGCCATCCATATTGGTCGCGAGCTTAGTAGTCCTTTATTTAGTGGTGATCTTGTGGTGTGGTGCAAAAATGTATAACTTATTTCTTACTGCTAAATAATTGTATTTTATTTTTTTTCATTAAGCACTGTAGGCTGTTTGCCCTTAAACCTTCTGCATGTGTGCGTGTGCATTTTAGTGACCCTGCTGGATACCAGGACAGTGCCAGGAGAGCTGAAATGGGCAGCCAGTCCTTCAGAGGGAGGGGTGAGTGGGAGCTCTTTTTTTTTTTTTTCTTTCTTTTTTTTCATCTTTTTTTTTTTTTTTTTTTTTTTACAGATACACTGTTTACAACCTGTTCTCTCTTTGGAAAACACACTCACTCTATCTCTCACTCACACACACTTGTACACACTTGGTCTGGGAACTGTAAATAATCATCCCACAGATTTTGAAATGGTTTGAAGTGCTAATATGAGATTGCTGGCGTCGTGTTTGGCACATGAAAAGGCATAAACCAGCTTGGTGGTGGGTGTCATTTTTTTAGGGATTTTTACTACCATGCAGTTGCCAGAATGAATCCCGCAAATGTCTATTTTGTATGGCATCCTCTCATTTTTTTGTACTTTTTGTTGTGGGGACATTGTGATCTGCCATCTAATATATGTCCTTCCTCTTACTCTGTCTCTCCTTCTCCTCTCTCTCTCTCTCTCTCTCTCTCTCTCTCTCTCTCTTTTGCTCAGTGTCGCTCTCACCTCTTTGTTGGTTTAAGAGTTATTATTGGTGAACTTGACTCTTATTTCTTCAGTAACCATGCTCTCATTCTTTCACTTGCTGCTTGATTGGCAGGGTCCTGGTCTGCACGCACTGAGCTTTTGATTACAGCCCCCCCTCCCCCCACCTCCCGCATCCCTCAGCCACACACACACACACACACACACACACACACACACACACACACACACACACACACACACACACACACACACACACACACACACACACACACACACACATCTCTGTATAGTTGGGGGCAAAGCTTTTTTCCCTCTGACAGCTGTGATTTCTGTCTGCTGACAAACACTCTAAGACAAGGAGGCATCATACCACATGACAGTTTCTTTGTATTTACAGCTATCGTCCGCAATACACGCATGCCCTACAAAGACACACACACACATAAACACACAAAGACGTGACCATGTGCTCTCGCTTATGCGTACACGCTCTTATGTTCACATACTGCGTGCACGGTTACGGACTGAAGAGCTGGACCGATACTGGAGTTTTGAAGACCGATACAGATTTCGATATTTAAGAAAAAAGAAATCTGATAATGATACTATTAGCCAATGCTTTTTCAACTTTTAACTTTATTGCACAGAATGACAGTATGACAGTAAATGCTCAACAGTAAACCTCAATGGATATAAAAAAAAAATACATAAATACCAAAAGCATAAATAATGAAGTTGAATTACGAAAAGTTTAGGCCAAATGTTCATGAAAATGAAGCCTATGGAACGTTTACAATTCCTGCCAACACATACATCAAATTTGAATTGCTCGATATATCTGTAATATTGGCCTATGAGATCAGTCCTGATGACATATCGATTCAATTAGACACCCCCTCCCCACCACCACCACACACACATTGTGACATTCTCTGACTCTCCCTCTCTTTTTCTTTCCTTCGACACGCCACATTTAGTGTGTATACAGCTCTCACTAGAGCAGATTATTATTCAGTGGCAATAAAAAGCCAATTTGGAGTTGGGAGGCTCAGCGGTCATTTGCAGGGTCACAGTACAAGGCA
Organism: Gymnocephalus cernua; assembly: GCA_023631565.1. Classification (NCBI taxonomy): domain Eukaryota; kingdom Metazoa; phylum Chordata; class Actinopteri; order Perciformes; family Percidae; genus Gymnocephalus; species Gymnocephalus cernua. The sequence goes on from CM042436.1 coordinate 15,997,881, forward strand.
AATAGTTGGCTCTATTGAGATGGATGGTGCAGTGAAGGTTGAGCCGGCTTCAATGTGTATGTAAAAACCTTGGAGTCGCAACAAATCTGAACTACTGTCCACTGCAGAATATTAATGCAAGAATGAATGTTTTCAAATGGCAGACGAGAATGCGCCCCAGCATCTGAAATGTGTTTGTTTTTCTGTATTTGTGAGGACATACATTTCCTCAAGTGGTTAGACAAACAAGATGCGTTCTCCACAGGGAGCGTGTTTTTCTGGTCATTACTTCTGTAGGAGTATTTCTGCGGTAAAGCTTGTGTCTACTAGGGCTAAAAGATTAGAGTTTAGAGTTAAACTTTTGGTTTTAGTTCATGCCAGTGCAGTATGAAAATCCACGTTCTCAGGCTTGCTGTAATCATCACAAGAAACATTTAGCAATGTTTATTTTTGTCAAAATTGCATCATCATTTGCAGCTGAGACTGTTTTTGTAGCCTTCTTGTTGTACTTGTTGGTACTCTGACAACTGAAACTTGAGAGACAGCAACCCTTTAAATACAACATGCTTCCCCATTCACTACCTTTTCACAACATCTGGGTATATTGTTTGTCTCCCAGGTTTCATTTGCTGACAACATTACTTATAAGCATAGATACTTATTCAAATGTGTTAAAGTTTACTGAATAAGAGAAAAATTGGACCTGCTTCTAACTGCTTAATGATCACTTTGATGGAGCATCTGCTTTAATAAAGTTTCTCCAAATTGATTTTCATACTGTTGGCATGCATTGCAGTGGATGCCTTGAAAGCAGAAAATCAATCAAAATGTTTTTGGTACATGTTGTAAAGCGCTGGCCTGTAATGTGAAGTAAACACAGTTTGTCGTTAAGGAGCAGTCATTTAAACCAGTGTAATCTGTGGCGTAGTAATACAATTGCATGTGTGTTTGTTTGCAGTGGGAAGAAGTGAGTATAATGGATGAGAAGAACATCCCTATCAGAACATACCAGGTGTGCAACGTCTTAGAACCCAATCAAAACAACTGGTTGAGGACGGACTGGATCCCTCGGTCCGGCGCTCAGCGGGTCTACGTTGAAGTCAAGTTCACCCTGAGAGACTGTAATAGTCTGCCAGGAGTCACCGGCACCTGCAAGGTACAAGAAAACAAAATGTCTGTCTATGATGTCTATGGTTTGGGCACAGTAGAAATTTAAAAAAGGAACTAGGAGACAACAAGGATTTCCAATAAAGGACATGACTTTTTTAACATGTTAACGTCTGTGCTAATTTAACGGACAGGCCACTGCTAATGGAGCTTTATTATATATTACAGCTAATCAGAATCAGAATAGGTTTTATTGCCACAATAAGTACACTTATGGGGAATTTGCCTTGGTGAAAGGTGCATACAAACAAATAATATGAAATAAACAATAAATACAGGAAAGCAAATATATACATACAAAGTAACTGAATGGGTTGAGTGCAAAGTTTGCAAAGAATATGCAATGGGCAGATGCAGAGTCCAGGATAAAGGTAAGTGCAAGTATAGGGATTGGTGGGTGGGGGGTTAAGAGTCAGTTGCTGCTAGTTATTCAAGCACAACCCCCCCCCCCCCCCCCCCCCCCCGACTCATTATCATATTAAGAGAAAAGATGAGCGCCAATGATGATAAATAGACGCCTCCGTCTGACTTCTTTCTTCTGTCCCTTTTGTCCTGTAGGAGACATTCAATCTGTACTACCACGAGTCTAACGAAGACCGAGAGAGCTACATCAAAGAGAACAGCTTCATTAAGGTGGATACTGTGGCAGCAGACGAGAGCTTCACCCAGGTAACACCAACCAGTCAGGCTTTGAGTTCTTTATCTTCCTTCCACTCACTTTAATTTGCTCTTATCCTGAAAGTGAAAAACCCCTGCGGCACTTTACTGCTATTTTTTATTTGTTTTACAAGCACTTTTATCTTCGATGTCCATTCTGCCATCCCAGATATGCTGGCTGGGTGCTTTTGCCTAGTCCTCACAAAAAAATAGTTTTCACATTGTAGGCATTACAGCTTATTTTACCTTTGCAGTCAATAGAAGTCGATCTGGATGAGAGCCAAATGCTGCAAATGTGAAGATAGGCCATGGTTCAATAGCAATTCCCAATTTAGGTTGAACAAGAGAGTTGAATTAATGAGGGCTGACACAGTTAACTGCACATTTTCATTAATGTAGCTCCATTCTTTTTCCATCCAGGTGGACGTTGGTGACCGCATCATGAAACTGAACACCGAGGTGCGAGACGTGAAGGTCACGACCCGGAAGGGTTTCTACCTGGCCTTTCAGGATGTCGGCGCCTGCATCGCTCTGGTTTCCGTCAGAGTTTTCTTCAAAACGTGCCCGCTCACCATCCGTAACCTGGCAACGTTTCCCGACACTGTTACCGGGGCCGATACGTCTTCCCTAGTGGAGGTCAGGGGGTCTTGTGTCAACCAATCAGAAGAAAGAGAGGAGCCTAAAATGTACTGCGGTGCTGATGGAGAGTGGTTGGTTCCTATTGGTGGATGTCTCTGCAACCCAGGATATCAAGAGAAGGGTGGCACATGTAAAGGTAAGTGGAGCTCCACGCAACAGAGCTGCTCTATCAAAATGTGTTGTTTGTTTTTGTAACGGTCCGACCAATCAATTTTAGACTCTCCGCTCCCCTTGTGTTGCCTCCTCTTTGTCCCACGGGCCAATGAGTAACAATCATTGGTGCTCGAGGTAACAAGCTATTCGCTAACAATGGAAAACAGTGACAGAGATTTGGTTTGTGTAGTCGTTAACACCTGCTTGATTATTCTGTGGATTGCTTTAATTATTTCCAAGAGTTATATTTAGAATTGTTGTTGTCTTTAAGGGGATACTCAGATGATCAGATGATTTAACCATGCAGCATGTTCTACAACACTTAATCAGTGTGGATGTTTTTGCCACTTTTTACAAAATGATAGCTGATGGGTTTTTATCAGAAATGTCTTTTGGAAAAATGTAGATTGGAGATATGTTGGCATCAGAATACTAAGTTGCAATCCATTTAAGTTGCAGTACAAATTACACTTTTCTTTTAATTGGCTTAAAGTAGCTATGTATTTTTTTGGAATAGTCAAACATATTTGACAGGAATTGGCATTTGTTTTTTTTGATGTCACAACAAACAAACTCAGACTCCTTAAAGGAATAATTTAACATGTTGAGAAATACACTTATTTCGTGCCAAGATTTAGATGAGAAGATTGATGCTGCCATCATATCTGTCCATTCAATATGAACTTGGAGCCAGGATATGGTAACTTATCTTAGCTTAGCACAAAGATTGGAAACAGGGGGAAATAGCTAGCCTGGTTCTGTCCAAAGGAAACAAAATCTACCACCTCGAAACTCACTAATGAACATGTTATATCACTGTCCTGGTTGCCTGGCAACTTCACAGTAAAAACAAGAGTCTAGAAAGTTACTGCGCCTGATAAAGAAATAGTCCAACCGCCAGAAAACCACAACAAGGCATTTTTCAGCCAGGTTAGCACCACCGGTTTCCAGTCTAAGCTAATTGGCTTCTGACTGCAGCCTCATTTCTAACAAACAGACATGAGAATGGTATTGATCTTCTCATCTAAGCCAAGAAAGCATATAAGAGGATTTCCCAACATTCCTTTAAAATATTTACCTGTACTGGTCGTACGAGATACCAGTAACAATCGGTACATTTTTAGTTTGGTTTGCACTTTCAGCTTCTTTTTTTATATATACATCACGTCATAAAACGTCAATATCCTCAATTAAATCAGTTTATCTGATATCTTTTAATAAATCAAAGATGTAAGAGGTTTTTTTTAAGTCCTATGAGTATCAGTAGAAGTTCTTGGGTCTCGAGCGCGAGGTGTGCTGACATAACAGCCATCTGGACTACAATGTCTTTCTATCACTTGCAAATCTGGTCTGAACTTCACGGCAACAAATGTTCACACCTTTCACCAACATACATGTGGCGTGCATGGAGTGTAATGTTTGGAAGTGACTTGTTGCGATAGTGGAGCCGACTAAATGTGCGCGTTTGTGTGAGAAAGCGGGGCGAAAGGGGGACAACATACTTGGTGGAGACACTTTTACAACATAGCTTCACTCCCCCTATTCAGTCTCATACACAACAGACACACAACATGTTCGCTCACACACACACACACACACACACACACACACACACACACACACACACACACACACACACACACACACACACACACACACACACACACACACACACACACACACACACACACACATATACGCAGATGCACAGAGACCAATAGAGACAAGGGAGAGCGACTCACTGATCTGCTCCCTCAGTTTTATTTATGAAGCCTATCCCAGCAGGCTAATTGTATAACAAACAGACCCATAATTCAAAGAGAAAAGGAGAGATGCTGAGAGAGAGAAAGGCGAAGAAATGGACATAAAGAGAGCAATACAGTGAGTGCCAGTTGGCGTTAAAGAGGGGGGGGGCGGGGGGGGGGGACTTGACTTTTTCTTCTTTGCAGTAAGAAGAGCAGTAGCCAAAAATTTCTGACAAACGTTCTCTAGAACCTTCACCCCGCTTGCCCCGTTTGTTCTTTCTGAAAAGAGGAGGAGGTTTGCGTGGTGGTCCCTGAAGCCTGAAAGATGTTCCTCAACTAGATTTAGGAGAGACCCTTGACTTTGTTAAACCTCCAGCAGATGTGAAGTGCCATCTATCTATCTGGTCTCCTCTCCATCTCCCCACTCTCACTGGCTGTCAGGTTGTTGGCCGGGCTCAGCTGCCTCAGTGGAAATCCATCAAAGTCTGGATGAATACCGAATGCTGCTCGGCGAAAACTCTGACCCTGCAGTATTGGATAGACGCCTTTGCACTCCTTCCATTTTAAGTTTGAAATTTGCAGAGAGAAAGAGAGGAGCGGGGAGGGCAGAGCGGGATGGAGGGAAAAGGCAGATGGTTTTGAGAGGAGAATTAGATCTGTCTGATGTCGCTGATGTCAAGAGCTTTCTGGATCTTCTAGACTCTCGTGCCTCCACTCAGTCAGTATAACAGACAACAAAACAGGGGCAAAAAAATAATGTCTTCTCACTTTATGCACCAAATAGCAATAATGAATAGTTCAACACTTGCGCGAAATGGGCTGACTTGCCTTCTTGCAGAGAGTGCGATTTTAACATTGAGGAAGCTTGCAGACTGAGACTTGTGTTTCTTCACTTTGTATTAAACAATCAAGATATAGCATGTTTATTAATGAGTCTTTGAGGTGAGCCGAGCCAGGCTGTAGCTGTTTCCTCCTGTTTCCAGTCCTTATGCTGAGCCAAGCTAACCTTCTCCTGGCTTCCCATTTAACGGACAGATATGACAATCTTGGTGTCAATCTTCTCATCTAGCTTTCGGCAAAAAAGCAAATACGTGTATTGTACCAAAATGTCAAACTATTCCTTTAGTTTCATCCAGGGAATACCTCAAATTATAGCAAAAACTCAAGAAAGTGCACCTTTTTGGAGATAAACCATGCAATTTTGTAATAGCAGCTAACTCATAGAAATTGCTAATTCAGCCTTGCATGTTTTTAAAAATATTTCACATTTTTGTTTGCTATTAATGTCTGCCTATAATATAGGACTATCTATCTAACTAAGATATAAATATATATATATATATATATATATATATATATATATATATATATATATATATATATATATTTATATCTTAGTTAGATAGATATATAGGGCCTATATGTCATATATCTTAGGTAGATAGATTGTCATTCACATCCACAATTCCTGGTGCAAAAAGCAAAGTTTGCTTCTGTGTAGATATTTTTACTCGCTGCCTTGTGATTCCTAAAAACTCCTGTTGAATTGAACTGAATTTAGACAAGAGTAAACTTAGCTAACGCAGTGGAATGTGAAAAGTTCATTTTCACTGTTGACACAAAGTAATGAGGATGGAGAGGATGAGAGGAGAAGCTCCGGAGAGGAAGAAGGGATTAGAAGTTGAATGGGGCGAGAGGGGGATTGAAAGAAGGCCACTGACAGCAGAAGGCATCAATACAGGACCGCCCCTCCCCCGCTGGGGGTCCGTCATCGGGTGCAAAGGGGACGAGTAGAGAAACACAAGAGAGGGGGAACTCCCCCTCTTTTCTAAACCCGTGGTTCAGACGAGGTCATGACTGAGCCTGATGAAGACGTCAAAAAGTCTGACTGACAGCCACACACACACACACACACACACACACACACACACACACACACACACACACACACACACACACACTCATACAGAAGTTCAGCTACGGAGTGCAGGGTCATGACCGAGGTAGATGAAGACGTCAAAAGTTTGACAGCTGTAATCCATCTGGGAGGATCGGAAATGAGGGAGGAGAGACAAGAAGAGAGAAACAACAGAGAGAATTTGAAATGTGAACGGCCGGAGAGGTGGAATGAAAGAGGAGCCTTCTGCTTTTTGTTTAACTGTCTCTGGCCTCCTTTTTGATTATTCTCACTGCCTGGGAGAGTTTGACTGTTTCTGTGTGTGTCTGTGTGTGTGTGTGTGTGTGTGTGTGTGTGTGTGTGTGTGTGTGTTCCTGTGTTCCTGTGTTTCCCTGGGTCCAGAGAGATTTCACGGTTGTGCTCTTTCCAACGCACCTGCAGTGTCTCGTCAACAGCAGAAAGCGTTTGGAACGAGAGGGATGAAAAGAGGGAGAAGAGAGAGGCAGAGAGAAAGACAGCTACACTCAAAGAGAAGAGAGATGACAGAAAGAAAGATTGAGCGGATGATAGAAAGAGTGCCTAATCGCTGTATTCAGTCCCTCTAATTATTCCATCCCATTTCTGGACTCTGGACATGTTGGATTGGTCTGCCTGCCTGCGTGCATGCGTGTTTGTGTGTGTGTGTGTGTGTGTGTATGTGTGTGTGTGTGTGTGTGTGTGTGTGCGTGCGCGCGTGCATGCACGTGTGTGTACTGTATCTCTGATTTCCTCCTGAACAAAGCCCTCCCTGCCATATACGCAGTTTGGAGGACTGCCCAGGAATGCCTAGAGAAGAGTGCGGTGCTACAAACAGAGGGGGAGTTGGCGCGTGTGTGCGTGAGCGTTTGTGTGTTAGTGCACGGACGGCAGGTGACAAAGCAGGCAAAGGAATGGCACAAGTGATTTTCTAAAGCAAGCCAAACCCAGGTGGGGGGGAATGGTTTGCATTCCGCCGTCACAATCTGTTTGTGCGTGCGTGTGTGTGTGTGTGTGTGTGTGTGTGTGTGTGTGTGTGTGTGTGTGTGTGTGTGTGTGTGTGTGTGTGTGTGTGTGTGTGTGTGTGTGTGTGTGCGTGCTATTGTCTCCTTCTCCCAGGTTGTTCTTAATGTAGAGGAGGTTTGCCAGCTCCACCAGCCCGTCTGTAGCTTTCTGGCATCGGAACAAGCCCGCTCTCCCTCTCTGTCTCTCTGTCTTGCTCTCATTATCCCTCCTTTCTCTTCTCTAACTCTTCTCCCTGATCCACAGTCAGGGCTGGGGGGGGGAGGGGGGAGTGGGGGGGGGGGGGGGGGGGGGGGTGCTGCTGCTGCTGCTGGTGGCGGGGGGCGGTGATCTGTGTGTGATGGGGAGAGGGAGGGGTGGGGGGTATTGTTGTAGAGCCCTTTTCACATGCTAATGTTAGCACTGTTGGCTTTGGGCAAGCACGCACACACACACACACACACACACACACACACACACACACACACACACACACACACACACACACACACACACACACACACACACATTCACACACATTTTCTCTTCAAACCACCAGTTTTTGTGAGTATTTGAATTTAGACAAACTTAAAGCTGTGGCTTCCACTGAGCATATTCTTAAGGTTTTAAATGCAGAGTGATGTGAGGAGCCGGTGCCCATGTAAGATATGAGATGAATTTGATACCAAGCTGTGTAGGAATGTCTCCAGTGTTTCTGGGGAGCGGGCTGGTCCTTTCAGTGAAGACGTACAGTAGGGAAAAGATAAGAAGCAGATCTTATCTCCAGCATTTTCTGTGGGTTTTAATTAACGGGCCATGACCCCTGTGATTAATAGTGTCCCTCCTACTCGCGTGACAGTCTATCAATCCGTCCATCCATCCGTCACTCTGTCCCTCCCTCCATCCATCACAGAGACAGGTGTCACACTGGAGCGGTCGGGGGTACTTCCTCCATCTACACCCCTCTGCTGTGCAGAAACCAGGGATGATGACAGAGAACAAGGGGGTCAAGGAGAATACACGTCACACACACACACACGTACCGATACATTGTTCCGACAATGCAAGGCTCTTTGTTGGATTTCCAGTGAGCCCCATTTGCATTTTAGGTAGCATATGAATGCATATGCAAATGACGACAATGCTGATAGTAATCAAAGGGCACCTTCCCCTCCGCTTCTCTCCTTTCTCTTCATTTGCTCTTTTTTATCTCTTTTTCGCCTCTTTATCTCGTGCTCCTTGTCAGTCTATTTATCTCTCTGTCTCTCTCCCAGTAAACCTTCCCTCCATCCTTCACACTTTGTCACTTTCTCGTACTGGTCTCAAGCAGACAAGAGGCTGATTGCAGTCTATGTGCTCTGCTGCTAACGGGCAAAATGTGAACACGTTAATAGATGTGCACACATATCTATCCCTATCACCTTGTCTTATCGTTTGTGTCTGTGTCCAAATCCCTCCCAGTTTACTGGTTGGGCCCTCAGTAGCGTAGGGTTAATGTTGGGTTAATGACACACTCATGAGCTCTTATTCCAGGTCAGCAGCGCTCACCCCCCCCCTGTCGAAACCAGCGCCAAAAAGGACACAAAAGGCTACAGACAACAGAGAGAACAGAGACATGAGAGGGCGCTGAAGGAAGTTTATGGCTTCAAAATGCTTGCGCCTTTCTTTCTCTTCCGCCTTCAGTCTGTCCTCTGTGTTGGAGACGGATAGAGGATTGGGTGGGACAGAGACAAAGGCAGTGTGCTACCCCCCCCGGCAGAGTCTTGTTTAGCCCTATAATCAACCCTTAAGTCATTTGTAGGTCAAATACTTCTCTCTGTCTTTCTCCCTTTAATTCCCTCCCTTTCTCATCCATGGCTCACTTACCCACATTGACTACATTTACACGGGCATAATAATCCGTTTTTTTGCCCTTATTCTAAAAAAGATGATATTTTGACTAAGCTGTTTTCATGGCTATTGAAAGTGAATATTCCACTAATATTCCTGTTTACATGTAGCCTTGCAAAATAGGATTTTTTTCAAAGCTTTCCACCGGTGGCGGACCTGTTGGACCATGTGAACACAGCCTCCCTCTTTCAGACTGCGGTAAAATCCCTGATTGTGTCCAAAGAATGCCTCTAAAACCTGAATAATACCGGCATATCTCACACGTCTTAATCGGAAAATGCTAAATTCGGAAAAAAAGGCCTTATTCGGAATATCCAAACAAATGTGCTGTTTACACCACCTGTATCAAATTCAGAATATTGTCATATTCGGAATAATAGTGGACTGTTGGTGTGCATGTACTGTAAACTTAGGCCTACTCGTTGATGATTAAAAACAAAGGAATGTGCGCAACAGCAAGAGAGTGTTCCTATTGTATTTTATCTTGCATATGATGATATCAGCTGACACATTATGATGAGTCAATCCCCAGATGAAAGCCAGCCTTATCAGCTGTAAATGGGTTCTTGAATTTACAGGTTTGACGCATGTGTTTCTTGTGTGGCCTCGTTTGAATTGGTATCGATATCGAGCCGTAAATGCTGCAACTCGCCTCAAAGCTTTCTCGCAGCTTTGGCACTTGGAGAGGGTTATGCAGAGATACAGCAGGAGTGAGAGAATGATCAGAGACACAAAGACAGATAAGTAGAGGTCGAGGAGGAAGTGCGCAGGGAGCGAATGAGGGAGGTTGCGAAAAATGTGAAAGGGAGGGCAAATGAGTGTGTGAAAGAGCAAATCCATGGTGGCTCACGCAGATGGGGCAGGATGGTCGGTGCGAGTAGATTACAGAGGAGACTTCCTCCCTCTCATCTACTGATGAGAATGTCATAAAGCACTCTGACACACTCGAACACACATACACTCACACTCACACTCACACTCACACTCACACACACACACACACACACACACACACTCACACACACACACACACACACACACACACACACACACACACACACACACACACACACACACACACACACACACACACACACACACACACACACACACACATCATTCCCACATTCCTATCCACTCCCACTGGGAGTGAATGTGAAAGGGTTGGAAGAAAAGGGGAGAACGGGGAAAGATGGTGTGATTGAGAAAGAAGAGTGAATAGGGTGTGATGATGAAAAAGAAGGTGTTGAAAAAGTGATTGCAGAGGAAACAAATGAAGGATTTCCTTCTGAAATTAAAGAGAGAGGAAAAAATGGCTCGAACCAGTCCCGCTTTGCCATCTCTTTTGCTTCGCCAGTGGATGTCAAGCGGTATAATTATGCACTCATTTATTGTATTGTTGCTCTGTCAATGCATGAATTCCTTGGTATACAGGGAGAAGATTTCTCTCCCTCCACTCCCTCTCTGTCTCTCTCTAACCCTCTCTCTTTCTGTTTCTCCTCTTTCATATATTTAAATGTCAGTTATATTTGTGTTGGCGTTGGAGTTTTGATGTATTCAGTTCTAGTGTTTCTGGTTTCTGTGTGTGTGTGGGAGCTGATCAGTAAGTGTTCTTTTAGGTATTTCTTTCTTTGCACATTAAAATCAAAGATGTCATATCAAATCATAGTGCCCCTTCCCCTCATGCTACATCTGTTTTGCGCTAGATTTCTCTTTACAGTTGTTAGCGTTGATTGTGGATTGAAATGCAGCCCATGTGTTGATTAAGGTATTGTCTGCGCTGCCTGAGCTGTCAATATGGAAGACAGCAAAGACTGTAGGGGTCAGGGGTCAGCTGAAGTCATGTGTCATCAGGATGGACTTTTAAGCTATAGTGCGCAACTATTTTATTTGCACGTCAGACCGTTACATTCAAGCCATTGCTAAATGAGTTGATACAAAGCTAATTAAGCCTATCAGCTCCACAAAACTCTCTCTGTATTTCTCAGTATGGCTATGTTTACAAAATGGTGTAGTCCGGTGACATTCGCGTGCAACTGCTTGAGTGATGCGTTTTACGTCACCGCTGAGAAAGGACAACAGCAGCGTTTAGATACAGATAATATAATAACCTATTCACCAAAGGCTTGCGTCAATGTGGATGGACCGACAGTGTTGTTGTCATTACTTAGAAGTCCTCATGGGGGGGCGACAGAAACTATGCACTATAGCTTTAATTGACTATAAACTGACTAAACATGGATGTTTTAAAGGTATCCTGCGTGTTTCTCCCCAACACATATCTGCAAAGTCAATTTCTTGAATATATTGATCGTTTTTGATTAACTTGATATTTTATCAGTGGACCATATGTGGGATTGTGTACATTAGGGCTGCAACTCATGATTTATTTTCATTTTTGAATAATCTGCAGATTATTTTCTTGATTAATTGATTAACCGTTTGTTGTATAAATGTCCCATGTTGACATTATTTAAATTGCTTATTTTGTCCAACTGCCGTCTAACAGTCCTACACCCAAAGACACTGAGTTTACTTTCACAGAAGACAAAGACAACCACAAAATATTGACTTTTTACGAGCTGTAACTACTGAATTTATTTGGCATTTTAATTAAATAATGACATTATTTAAATTGTCGCTCATTTAGTTTCCAGCGATTAATCAACTAATCATTTCAGCCTCGGCATGGTTTTATGTCGGTTAGCCTAATAGCTGGTTTGATTTGCATTGAGAGATGATTTTATGGAAAGTACCCCATGCCAATCTCTAGGTATGGTGAAGGGTGTGTGATGATGTGGGGCTATTTTAATTCCAAAGGCCAAGGGAACTTTATCAGGATGCATATTATCCGGGATCCATGAAATAACTGGCCTTTCAAAATAAAAATCTGCCTGCCTCCATGGGAATTTAACATAGGGGTGTACTCACTTTTGTTGCCAGCGGTTTAGACATTAATGGCTGTGTGTTGAGTTATTTTGAGGGGACAGCACATTTACACTGTTATACAAGCTGTACACTTAATACTTTACATTGTAGCAAAGTGTAATTTCTTCAGTGTTGTCCCATTAAAATATATAATGAAATATTTACTATAATGTGAGGGGTGTACTCACTTTTGTGAGATACTGTATGTTTGTCTATAATAGCTGAGCATGAAATACAAGTAAAACTTGGTGGTAAAAAAAAACAACACAGGGTACATTTAAATAAGTACTGTGTTCTGTTCAAGGTAACATCTTGTTACTTCATTTAACTTTTTAGTGTCTCTCCTAAAGTCTGTGCCAAAGTGACCTGTTGTTATTGACATTTTCTGATGTTGTGTACGTGGCTAAGCATTGTTATCGATTATTTTTTTCGGTCCCTCTGCAGCCTGTTCTGTTGGTTTTTACAAGGCCAAGTCTTCAGATGCTGGATGTTCGAAGTGTCCTCCACATAGCCACTCGCTCAGAGACGGGGCGACTGTCTGTGACTGCCACTCTGGATTCTTCCGCGCTGACAGCGACCCTCCCTCCATGGCCTGCACCCGTAAGAACACACACACACACACACACACACACACACACACACACACACACACACACACACACACACACACACACACACACACACACACACTAGTAAGACTATAGATAAGTGAAAACACAGACAATACGTGCAAGAAAAGCACACTCATTGTCTCCCAACCTCTCTATCTCTACCGAACAGAGGGAGACACAAACTTGTCTGAATGCCACCCCTGTTTCATGATCCCATTACTTATGACTAAGCCACCATCTACATCCTGTCTGGTAGTGATAAGTAAAGACATTGAGAAGTGAATAAATGTCCTCTCTCTCTCTCTCTCTCTCTCTCTCTCTCTCTCTCTCTCTCTCTCTCTCTCTCTCTTTCTTGCTCTCTCTGTCTCTCTCTGCAAGCCTCTGAGTAGGTCCTGTGTGACAGACTTGGAGACCTCGGTCTGTGTGTCATAAACTTAATTATGCCTATATACAGCACATGGCTTCCTTGGCCTGGGAAAAAATGAAAACACACACACACACACACACACACACACACACACACACACACACACACACACACACACACACACACACGTACTCTGTCGTACTCTGTCTCTTAGACACACAACACACAAAAAAGAAATACCACAGAAGAAAACATCCAACCCATCAAAAACTTCTCTGAACAGTATGGTTTTCAGTATGATGCCAGATGTCTACATTTCAGCTCGTGCCTACAGCTTGCAGCAACCCCCCCCAATACATCCTGTATACTTCCTCCCCTTTTGTGCAGCATAGAATGTAAACTTGGTTGGTTTTGTTCATGCTCAAGCTTATCCCCGTTTGTCCCCTCCTCAGAGCCACCGTCGGGCCCACAGCAGCTCATCTCTGTGGTGAACGAGACCTCGGTGGTCTTGGAGTGGGCCCCCCCTCGCCGGCTGGGAGGACGAAGTGACACCAGCTACAGTCTTGAGTGTCTCATCTGTCAAACAGGGAGCCACAGCCAGACCGGCAGTAAAGCCCTCGCCAGGAATCGCAGCATCTCCCAGCCTGAGGCTCAGCACAGTGGCCTGGGAATGCAGTCAGACCAGGGTATTGTGGGATCTGAAGTCCAGTCAGAGAGAGGTGTCTACCAGAGCAGACCAGTACCCGGGGATTACCTGAGACTGGGCTCAGGCTCCGTCTCCAGCTCTCAGCTCTGCCTGCCCTGTGGCTCCGATGTGCTCTTCTCTCCTGACCAGACAGGCCTGAAGAGCACCAGGGTGGTGGTGAGCGAGCTCCGGGCCCACACACACTACACCTTCATCGTCCACGCACGCAACGGGGTCTCCCAGGCCAGCGGTGCAGGAGCAGCCCAGAGCGTATCTGTCACCGTCACCACCAACCAAGCTGGTGAGAAGAAGTGTTTGAGTGTGATGAAACAAGCAACTCAAAATGTGCTTATAGATGTTGTATGGAAGTGGGTCAGCACAATACAAACTGCTGTTCACTGCATGTAGGTCCACAGGGGACTAAGGCCCCATGGGTAATGTTCAAAAGTGAGGAAGCATGTTATGAACAACCTCTGTATGGAGCTACATACTTGCATGTTAAAACTAGTATCCATCCGAAAATACTTCAGCGCTGAAAGACAGTTGACTGTTGGTGATATATTTTTGCTTTCAAATGTAAGCAATTCCTATTGTTTTAGCCACAACACTTTCCAAATATATTTTCAGTGCATCTTATAAGTGCTTAGACCAAGCGTTTGTTTCTGACAGATAGTCCAAAGATCATTGTGACTGAAAATCCATTAATAAAAATTATATATATATATATATATATATATATATATATATATATATATATATATATATATATATATATATATATATATATATATATATACAGTATATAAGAAATTGAACATTTAAAATACATGTGATAAATAATTTAGATTTGGAATGCAGTTCTGAATTTAAATAGGTTTGCTATACATTAGCATTACATTTGAAATGCAGTTTAAATAGATTAGCACCACGTTTTGAAACCTAAAAGACATGACCATATTTCAATACAAATACTGTATATTGCAAATATGTGTCAAATGCATTGTTTACACAATGCTACACTAGAGTGTAATGGAAGAAAACTGATGTTGAACACATCCATCATAGATACCAGTATCAACAGGAATGAAGCTACAAGACACTTTTCTTGCTTTCACTCAACTGGAAAGTCTTGCTCTTACTATCACTGTCATAGTTGCCATAGTTATTAATCTGTCCTCCTACACCTAACAACAGCTGAATTAATTATAGGGGTGTTCTCAAGATGATGTCAAAAAGCATTCTGGGAAATGTAAATCACAGATTTAAATACAAATAGACAGAGCGTGTTGAGGGGAAAGTAGATACAAGGAAAAAGTAGATGACAACACCACATAGCGAAATAGTTGACACATAGCAGCGTTACTGTAGTGTGTGTGTGTGTGTGTGTGTGTGTGTGTGTGTGTGTGTGTGTAAGGGTGGGGTTTTCCTTGTGTCAGCTCTTGACCGCGGAAGTGTGTGAGAAATCACCCAGATTTTTACGGCGTGTTTCATTTTAGTTGTGAAGGTGTCAGCTGGTGTGTGGCGCTCCTCACACATGTTCTCCATTAGATTTGAGTGTGTGCTTGTTTTTGGTTTTTTTGCATGCTGTTACATCTCAACTGTCGTTGTTTTTTACGTTGGCATTTAGAGAACGGCACACCTGCTAAGTTCCAGGTGCCCCGGGGAAATAACTTAGCTGTGTGCACACAGCATGAGAGCTGTCTGGGATTTGTCAAGTCCAACTTGCAGCACCATATGGCCCGATATCATATGAACAGCCACAAAGGAGGACAAACACCGTAAAGGGAGGGGAAGAGGAGGGATGTAAGAGGAGAGAGAGTGGAGAATGAGGCTTGTCTCTGCGGAATAGGAAAGAATGAGATTTAGGTCAGTTCTCAGGTGCACTGGGTCAATGGGATTGTTGGCAAACAGGCAGCATACATACCTTTTGAGCTGTATTTAGGGCTGGGAAATTATTACAGATGGTATCATAATAAAAGCCTCATATAATATACACCATGCCATTCTACAAAGTTATACTGTTGTCACTGAATTATCTCTCCGCATCTTTCTCTTCCTCCCAGCTCCCTCTCCGGTGTCGTCCATCTTAGTAACCGACGTCACCAGGCACAGTTTGTCGTTGTCGTGGCAACAGCCGGATCGACCCAACGGGGTCATCCTAGAGTACGAGGTCAAGTTCTATGAAAAGGTGAGTCACCGGCAGGTTAATGCGGCTAAGGGCAGCTGTCTGGAATGCCAATATGTCGGTCGGCACGCTGTTTGTATTTCACTGATGGCCACGATGGATTTGTGCTCAGTCATTGAAAAGAACCCCTTTCCTTTTGTCCCGTCTAATCAGGATCAGAAAGAGAGGTCCTACCGCATAATGAGGACCTTCTCTAGGAGCGTGGATGTCACGGCTCTCAACCCCCTCACCGTGTACGTGTTTCATGTGCGTGCTCGCACAGCGGCTGGATACGGAGAGTTCAGCAGCCCGTTTGAGTTCGCCACCAATTCAGGTATTCTGACGACAGTGTTCAGGAGTTTTTCGAGGATGCATTAAAGTTTATTGTGAAGTTTACAACTTTCTCGTTGGTGACCTTTGTGTGCTTCACTGTTAGATCCCTTCCCTCTGATTGGAGAAGGAGTTAACTCAGCCTTCCTGCTGCTGTCTGTTAGCGGGGTCGGGATTTTACTGCTGATATCTGCAGCTGTCTTCATCATTAGCCGCAGGTACACACACACACACACACACACACACACACACACACACACACACACACACACACACACACACACACACACACACACACACACACACACACACACACACACACACACACACACACACACACACACACACACATACACACAGGCATCCATGCAGGCAGTCGGTGCTTGTATAGGCTCGTTAAGTTGGTTAGTTAGTTTCCCATCAGTGCATCACTGACGTCAATATGAGTCCTGCCTCTACCTTAACTACTGCTTTTGACCAAACAACACACACAACTCCCCTGCTATTGTGTGTGCGTGTGTGTGTGTGTGTGTGTGTGTTACCTGGAGCTTTTAAAGGGGATTAGAGTGGAGACAGTGATAATCCCTTTGTCCCGGACTTGTCATTACTGTCTCTTCAGCAGCACAGCTTGTGTGTCAGCTTCCGTTGGCATGCACACTCACACACACACACACACACGCACACACACGCGCACACACGCACACACGCACACACACACACACACACACACACACACACACACACACACACACACACACACACACACACACACACACACACACACACACACAAGTTTCTTTTGTTTAATGAAAAACGCCTTTTATCTGGCGCTACCTGAGGCATCGCCCCTACTCCCTCTCTCTCCCCTACATGCTTTCATCTACTCGCTCTGTCTCTACTGCAGCCAGTAGCTCTCTGTTCTCATTGTCATCGCTTTCCCTTGCGGCAAATCCTGAAAAAAAACAATGAATGCAATGAGCTACTGGGCGAAAAAAAGTTAAAAACAATTTGACACATATGTCCTTTAGTCAGTTCTTTTAGCTGTAAAAGTCACAACAATAACATGTGACAATATTTTTTTAAATTATTACAGGAATTCCCTGACAGACTTCAGAATCTTTTTTTTTGTGATTAACATTTTTTTTGCTTTTAACAAAATACAAAACCCACAGTTTACAACATGAACACATCTCCTCCCTTCCTGAACCCCCTTACTCGTCATCACCACACATGCAGTAGGCCTCAATTATCAACTTAGGTACACTTACTTAAACAAACATTAAGACAAGATGTAATAATAATCAAGAAACTACCTTTAGTATCTTTTCTGTGTCTGTGTGTTAAATGTCCATCACTTCTTATGTCTCATCAGGAGGAGCAAGTACAGTAAAACAAAGCAAGACTCAGAGGAGGAAAAACATCTGAACCCAGGTACTTCACACACACACACACACACACACACACACACACACACACACACACACACACACACACACACACACACACACACACACACACACACACACACACACACACACACACACGTACTGTACTGTAAAAAACAACAGCAGAATGACAGATGGATGCTCTTTTGTTCTCTTTTCTTAGATCCACCTGCACACATCTTACACATATACTGCCAAAGACATTTACATAACATATGCAGCAGTTACACAACTCGTATTTCTCACCCTCCTCTGCATCCCTCCTCTTCCTCCTCCTCCTCCTCCCTCATTTTCCTTTCCCGCCTCTCCTTTATGGCAGGAGTTAAAATCTACGTGGACCCGTTCACCTATGAAGACCCCGATCAGGCCATCCACGAGTTTGCCAAGGAGATTGATGTTAGCAGTATTCATATTGAGAGGGTTATTGGCATGGGTAAGCCTGGCATTGGTGCTCGCACACACACACACACACAAACCCACACACACATGCTTACTTGGCGCTGACGGTGCTGTTTTGCTCTCTCTGTGTGTAGGAGAGTTTGGGGATGTGTGCAGTGGTCGGCTGCGTGTTCAGGGAAAGAGGGAGATCTACGTGGCCATCAAGAGTCTGAAGGCGGGATACTCTGACAAACAGAGGAGGGACTTCCTGTCCGAGGCCTCCATCATGGGACAGTTTGACCATCCGAACATCATCAGGCTGGAGGGGGTCGTCACAAGATGTGAGTTGAAGACTGCAAACTCTTAGTATTATCTTTGGTTATGTGCATATGTTGTAAATCAATATTTCTAACCCTTTACCTGTTTAGGTAAGCCATTGATGATCATCACAGAATACATGGAAAATGGATCCCTGGATGCTTTTCTTCGGGTACATGCATTCTATTATACTGTCTCTGTTTTTACTCTGAAAAAGAAAAACAGAAATCTAGCTTTTAATACCATTTAATTTCCAGTGAACTGAAAAGGATCACTCATGACTGCCCAGCTAGTTGTCGGTGCCCATATGTTAACCTGCTCTCCTGTCTCTATATTATGAATGTTTCAGAAACATGACGGCCAGTTCACGGTGATCCAGCTGGTCGGCATGCTGCGTGGCATCGCCTCAGGTATGAAGTACCTGTCAGACATGAGCTACGTTCACCGAGACCTGGCAGCTCGAAACATCCTGGTCAACAGCAATCTGGTGTGTAAGGTGTCTGACTTTGGCCTGAGTCGAGTTCTGGAGGACGACCCAGAGGCGGCCTACACCACAAGGGTAAGACACACACAGAAGTAACATACACACACAAACTAGATGTAAACATGTACATACAATCTTTTCTTTTGTCTTTCACAGCCTATTTTTTATATGCACTTTTAAGCTGCCTTTGAAAACATTTATTATAGACTCAGGACAAATGCATAGACATCAATTGAATAATACATCTTAAAATCTTTCGAAAAAATACAAATCTTTCCTCCATTCCGATAACGTTTACATGCACAATAATATTTCACTATAATTCAGAATATGACAATATTCCGAATTTCATACAGGTGGTGTAAACATCATATTTCGTTTGGATATTCCGAATAAGGCCTTAGCATTTTCCGATTAAGACATGTGGGATATGCTGGTATTATTCGGGTTTTAGAGGCATTCTTTGGACATGTGTACAGCGCAGATATGCGTCTCAATCAGGGTTTTTACAGCAGTTTGTGACAGTTTACGGCCTCTTGCCCATTTACGGCTTACAATCAGCTCTGTGTGTTGCTATGGTTGCTGTACACAAACCAATCAGCTGACAGTTTGCAGGGCTGGGATAAGAAGGAGAAACACAGCTACTTTTAAACATTATGAAAGACTTTTTTTTTGGATGTGCACAAACATTGCGATGCCGAGGTTTGCACGTCGAAGTCCGCCACCGCTGGAAAACTGAAAAAAAAACTATTTTGCACGGCTGCATGTAAACGGGAATAATATTGGAATATTCACTTTCATTAGCCATGTAAAGAGCTTAGTCGGAATATTGTCTTTTTTGGAATAAGTGCAAAAAACTGAATATTATATGTGCATGTAAACAAAGTCTAAGGCAATCAATTAGGCAAAAAAATCAACAAATTTCCTTATTCACTGTACCAAAATGACTTTTACTGCTGTTTTAGGAGGCCACCGGGACTTATCTTTCCCCTGGAGGAAAGATCCCCATCAGATGGACGGCTCCAGAGGCCATAGCTTACAGGAAGTTCACCTCAGCCAGCGATGTGTGGAGTTACGGCATCGTCATGTGGGAGGTGGTTTCATACGGAGAGAGACCCTACTGGGACATGAACAACCAGGATGTGAGTCATTTTTTTATTATTATCATCTAACCTAAAAGTTTCCTCAAAGACAAAAGAGTGAGCTTATTCCTGAGACACGTTGCATAATCAAATCAAAATACCGGATCACCTCCATTGTTATTATATAATGAATTCAAGGAACGAACGATTTAGCTTCAGAACATGGATTAATCTCAGATATTGAAGGAAAATTCAACAACCAGGGTTTTATTTCCATAGTTTTGCCCTTAAAGCTGCACTATGAGTTCCTGCATGGCGTCACTTCTGTTGACGTTCCAAGTAAATTCAAAACAAAACAGAGCAAGCTCGCCCCTCCCCCCATGTTTCCATAACTGTCATGACTAACTGACTAACTGTCACTAACCCCCACCCCCTCCCACAACCATCTTGTCGGTGATTGGCTGGAACTGGTTTGTTGCATTTTGGTGCACAGCCTGTGCCCCTAGTGTTTGACGTTTACGACCCCTGTGACCAGGCTTTTTCACAGTGTGTTCAGGGGGCAGGCAGTTAGCAGATCAAGGAGAGATGCCTACGATTTGAGACAAAAATGAAATTGTGCTGAAACCATGCAGGAACTCATAGTGCACCTTGAAATCCTGTTGGTTAAGATAACACTTTACTCAGCAGCTGTATTGCTTACTTCTGGGGAAGCAGCTAGCAGCATGAGCGGTAACACGTCTTCACAGGCTGATTTAGACAAACCCCCTACTTAACCATATATTATCTTAAACAGCTGTTTGGAAGTGAAAATATAAGCGACTTCACCCAAAATGTTTTTCCATTGCTTCATAAAACTGTGTAACCTGTACGGTATGGATGGTTGCTTTAAACAGGAAGTAGCCCTTAAAGATCTAATGAATGTTTACGGTTTGAGTAATAACTTGAAGAATCATCTTCATTTTCATTTCCAAATAAGCGGTTTAAATAATATGGTCAAAGTGGGGATTTGCTTAGAGCCGTCTGTGTGATTGCTCATGTCAGGTCGCCCCCATGCACTCTGTTGGGAAGCTATGTCTATAAGATTTTAGCAATGAAGTTGGTGAGTACAATGTCATCATAACTGAAAGGGAAGATGGCAAAAAGCCTTAAAATAGGTTTCTTATCACGTCTCTGACTAAACAACTATTACTTCTATTTTTGTACGTCCACAAATTGGACTTATCTCAAATAAACAGAAAAATAAATAAAGAAGGCTGCACTTCTTTAGGATACTTAAAGAGAGGACGTATGGAGGAAAATAAGCCATCCTCTGTGTGACGTACTGTATTGTGACCCTCTGCACCATTTGAAATTTTTTAAATGTTTCCCTTACATCGACCACAGAAAGGGCAGCAAGCCAATATGTTGTTCTTCAGTCACAGAATATTTATTGAAGATAAGTATTTAGACTTCATAAAATCGACTAGAAAATGCTGCTTATGTTATCCCCCCTCCAAGCACGCACTGTGTACTTTCAGGGGTGATTTAAATGTTCTGAACAGTTTTCAGGGATGTGAGACAAAAATCCTATTTCAGAGCAAATTTGCAATCACTTTGCTATCAAAGCTTGTTAAGTTTGAGTAGGTCAGAGAGGCAGCCTGGCATATGGAAATCTTCAGACGTGATTGATTTCATCTGCAGCACAGTCGTAGTCTAAGAAAACTTTCCTGATGAGCCGTTTGCCAGACACTTTATCCATCTTATTTACTTTCCTTTTTTTTTTCTGAGCAAATTAGAACACGCTGAGCTGCTCTTCTGTCTTTCTTTGTTTTAGCAGAACACTGAGGCACAGGCTTATCTCACATCCAAATACAACTGGAGCATCTGGAACTCCACAGCTGTGACTGCATTCCATACTACATTTTATAATATGAAGTATTGTCATATTAGAACAGTTGACTGATTTGGCCTGCTTATCAACACGGCCAGCACTTGGGGCTGCAGCAAAAAAATGAAAAATGAAAACAAAATACTAGCGAACTCACTGACACTATGACAACATTATACTTCCTGTTTACATCCCTCAAAGCCCCCAAACTATACTGTAGGTCCTAAACTTAGAGCATATGTTTCCCCAAATAGAAGTAGGACAAAGAATAATAACAGGAGTTAAAGATTCATTAATATTAACTTTTTCATGTTGCACTGTAATATTGTTTTTGACGGCACTAAGACTCAAAAAGCACAGATCGTCTCAGTTTTGTCTGAGTGTCAGACTCTGAAAACCCCTGATGAACAGTATTGTCCCAAAATGTAATGTACAAAGGAAATAGAGGAGCTGCTCACAGCTGCAAAAGATTTAAAGAAATTGCAGATGGTGGTGGGACAGCCTTTGGAAAGAGCTTTGAAAACAACAGAAAAGTAATAAATCTTCGGCAAACGGTTATGCTTTCCTTTTGTGAAATTTAATTGGCGATGGAGTTTGTGGCAGTTTGATTGAAGTCTGTTGCACATATTTAATCATTTCCTGCACAAAACCGTAATGATTTATTGTATACTGAATGCAAACACAATCTACTGTAACAATAAGTATAGTGCGCATTAGACAAACTCACTTCTCTGCCTATTTTCTAAGGAAAGTTCTGATTTTTTTATCTACTTTTATATTGTTTCAGCTCTGCATTAGTGACATTTTTTTACCTGGATCCAGGTTTTGGAAACTCTGACCTTTCTCTAGCCTCCTAAAAAAAATAATAAACGTCCACTAGGACTGCACAATATACCTTTTTTCTGTCGCCATCGCAATATCAGCTGACGCAATAAACACACTGCGAAAGGCTGCAACATATTACCAAAGACACTTTTGTGTTATATCAGTAGAAAACTGCACTTTAAAATATAACTTCTTCTTTGTAAGTGATGCGTTTTACAGTATATTCAATCAATTTGTTCAATAAAAGAAAGTTGGAAATGATTTATTTTTATATAATATTTTTAAGTATTGTGTTGTATTTCAGCAGAATACTGACAGAAGCAGAAAGGCAGAACTGAGTACACTTTAATATAATTTGTGGCAAGTAATATTGTTATCGGAATATTCAACAACGTGATCGCATATTTTCCTCATGTTGTGCAGCCCTAACGTCCACCTCTGTGCTTCCTTTAGGTGATTAAAGCGATAGAAGAGGGCTACCGTCTGCCTGCTCCCATGGACTGTCCAGTGGTGCTGCACCAGCTCATGTTGGACTGCTGGGAGAGAGATCGTGCAGAGAGACCCACCTTCAGCCAGATACTCAACATGCTGGATAAACTCATCCGTAACCCTGGGACTCTGCGCCGGACGGGAGGGGACAGGTACATACTGTACATGTAATTGCAGGCATAACAGATCACAGACAAATACATATAATACATACATATCCATTTAAAGGTGCAGTAAGCAATGCTGCGCAAAGATTTCACAAGCTCCGCCCCCCCTAGATTCACAGACAGATAACTACTGGCCGGCCGGCACATTCACGTGCTGCCTCCCCCCTCCACCCCTACCATCAACTGTCGCCGCCTGTTGCCGATTGGCTGGAATAGTGTTTTGTGGCTCGTGCACTCCTTTCTGTTTGTTTTCTTAACACCTGTTTTTTTTTTTTTCAAATAGAGAGCTAGGTGACCGTGAGGAGATATTTGCTAAATTTGACAATATATTGATTAATATTCATTTAGCATTCATACTGTACTCACACCTACATTCTTTCAGCTAGATGATCAGGCTCACATTCTCCAATTATGATTTCACACTGCTGTTTTTAGTACTTTGCCACCAGCAACCTCCCTCCTCTCACTCTTATTCTGTTTTCACAGACCCACAGCCACTTTGTTGGAGTCAGAGCTGGGTTCGGAGGTGTGTGTGTCGGTCCTACCAGAGGTGTGTGTGCCAGTGTCGTCGGTGTGTGAGTGGCTGCGGTCCATTGGGTTGGAGAGGTACAGAGACACTCTGGCAGCAGCAGGATACACCAGCCTGGACAGCCTCCTGGCTCTCACTCACCAGTAAGTGTCTTTACTGGCATTTACTCATCACATTTCTTAGTGCAAAAATATGAGCTGCACACACAGAATCACAATTTACTCAACAATCATGCTCTGGTCAAAACAAGCGACAGAAAATGTCTTATGTATTCCAGGCAGAATGAGAGCCACCCGTAGCACAAACGTATTTATTTGGTGTTTGGTGTTTTAAGCCCCCCCAACGTCGTCTTCCAGGCAGCGCGGCAATGGTTATGTTTAGCGTTAAGGTAAGGGTTAGCTGCCTGGAAGGCGACGTTGGAGGCTTAAAACACCATTGAGCTATTTATTTGCACACATAAAAGAGTAAAATATGTACCGTGTTTGGTGTGTTTTCACATAGTTTTTCTGTCTGGCACTTTTAAGGGTTGAGTATGCTCAAACAAACTAGTCTGTTGTCATTTGAACACATTTAAAGAGAAAATGAATGAAATATGTAGCCGTGCTTGTTGAAATGTTGGTTTCAAAAGGTTACAAACATTTTCAGACACAGCCCCCTTATTTCTAACGTCAGAAAGGAGCGGAGGGAGGAGGTTTTAGATGCTGTTCGATGATCCAATAAGCACACTGACACCTTTACACTTTGTCAAGATGTCAGTAGATGCCTCACGGCACTTCTACTATATAATTACGCAAAAATGTGTGTGCACTCTAATTGCCTCATTTAATGAGTGATGTGAGCAGGTTTTCCCATTTTGTCAGTTTTCTCCTTTAATTAAAGGAGAACTCTAGTGTTGTTTCGTCTTTTTATTTTGATACATACCATTCCCATGAAGTCCGCCAAACCAATAATGATTTTATCCAGCTACATTGTATTGTCTGATTTAGCTTATTCACAGAACTCTGTTGTCATCCAAAATCTATTAAAACACACAGAAGAACCATGCCAGTGTGTGGATGACATATTATTCATTCACTGCAATGAATGTGGCCCTTGAATTGTAATGTAAAACATCTTTGCAGCTGCATTTCCATGCCACGGAGCGTGCCCGGGGCTGTGGTTTCTTGTTGCTTTGTCACTTTACTCTTGTGTTTTAAGAATCGGAATAACAATGGAGTTCTATGGCACAAAGGCACAAACTATATCAGGCTTTGGCTACAAAGACAACTTGATAACATGCTTATATCTTGATTGGTAGACATGATTGGCTATTAATTGTTAGGTTGGTGGTTAAATGGTTGTTCGGGTGTTCTTGAGCAGACACTGAACCCCCAAAAGCTCTTAATGTATGTGTATGGGGGGAAATTGTCTGCCAATTTTCACGAAACCGGCCTTATCCTTTGAATACATGGTGTGGCTGTGTGTGTGTTTAAACATATGTCTTTGTCTTCGCACCCACAGGGAGATGGACAGACTTGGAATAATCACAGCGTCACACCAGGACATACTAATTGCTAGTGTGCAGCAAGAAATGTTGTCTCAAATGCAGCACATGCAACACACAATGGTTCCAGTCTGAGCCGGAGAACGGATACAAACCAGTTTTGAGAAGAATTTTATTTACCTCATCCATGCACTTTAGAGGGACTTTTCACCAGTGGAAATACAAGGAGTGGAGTGAAGGAGAAGAGAGAGCGAGAAAAGCAGCACTTTTTGTGATCGCCTAACCCTATCCTGTGGAGTTTTCTGAAAATAAAACATGATCTGGACGCGGCCACAGATAGCATTAAGCTACTAAGAGCTTAGACTGAAGCCTCATCCTCTTATCCAGTTCTATTTTTCACTATTTCATTACTTGTTTTTGTAAAGGCTGTGCATAAGCAGAATGGCTTCCAACTTTTCTTTCGCTGCTTTGGGCTTGACTTGAATAAAACTGTGTTTTATGTTTGCTAGTACGTGTGTGTGTTCGTGTGTGTGCGTGTGTGTGTGTGTGTGTGTGTGTGTGTGTGTATCTGCGTGTGTGTGTGAGGTGTGCATAGCGTGAATGCACACAACATGGATCTCCCTTGTCAAGACAGCACCTATCTTTGAATATGCAGAGAGAGAGAGAGAGAGAGAGAGAGAGAGAGAGAGAGAGAGGGGAGCCGGAGAGAATGTATAATTACGAGCTCTTACTAGTTTCATACTGGAAGATCGTACTAACAAACTGTATGATTTGCTTGGGTTTTTAATTGTTCGTTCATTTTTTGTATTTTTTTGTATGCATTAGACATTTAGAGTAGAATGTCATCCATCTGTGTCAATTGTACATGTCTCGTTTGATGCTAAGAATTAGCTCCATGAAGCATTTTGTTTATTTATGGCATTTCTTTTGTTTTTTTAGTTTGTACATTGTAAAATAGAAACACTGAGGAAATATTGTAATGATTGCCATATTGCACTGCAATAAATCCCCAAACCCATCCAATTATGTAGGTTTTAATCTTGTTTAAACAGAGCTTATGCATTGTAATGTATTGAATGTACAGTATGTATTGTAATGTAGACAGTATAAAATGAAGCCTCCAGCGCTTAATGTTTATCATTTCCGAGTTTGGCAGAAGAAAGTGTCCTCTGTGGAAGTTGAGACTTAGTCAGAGGTGCCTGTAACAGGGAAAACAACTCGAGAAGAACACCCAGCTGAAATGCCTTTGGTGTCATCACACACACTGCTGGGTTTGTGTGTGTGAAAGAAAAGGACAGAGAGAGAGAGAGAAGAAAGCGTAGCAGAGGAAAAGTGAGAGGGGAAAGAGAGCTTGAATTAAAAAGACAGAAAATTAAGAACGGGCTGTCACTACGTGCGTCTGTGTGGCATCATGGTTTTTTGTAGGCTAAATTGGGCTGAGTTTGCAGTGCAGACTTGTCGAATCAGCAAACATCTGTCTCCCACTACACTACCACACACACACACACACACACACACACACACACACACACACACACACACACACAGGGAGTTGATTGGAGGAACCCTTTGATAGATAAAGGAAGAGAAAATATGATTTGGAATCTGGCAAAAATGTCAGTATTTTTTTCCAGCCTAATGAGTTTCCTACACACACACACACACACACACACACACACACACACACACACACACACACACACACACACACACACACACACACACACACACACACACACACACACACACACACACACACACACACACACACACACCACCCCCCGCCTCACCGATACATCTAAATCACACACAGTAAACAAAATGCTGATGGTGGTTAATGAGGCAGATGCCTCTGAGTAAGAGACACAAAGAGGAAGAGAGACAGAGGGAAAGAGTCAGGCTTGCGCTTGGGGCAATGAAACAGGCAGCTTCTGTCAAATAATGAGACACTGACAACACATTTAACAGGTAGCCTGTTGTAATGATGCGTCACACGCTGGGCTCTACTCGAAAAGTGATAGAATGGCATCTGTTCTTGTTGGAAATAACAGCCTACACACGGTAGATAAACTCACTTTCAGACCTCAGAGCAGCATGGCTCTATGGATTATCATGTCGGTCAGGGTCCACCACTTTGGTCCAGACAGAAATATCTCGACAAGTGTACAAAGGTTTCTACAGACGTTCATGGTCCCCAGAGAATCAATCCTAATAACTGCGGTGATCCTCTAGCTAGATTCCTCTAGTCCATTACTTTGGTTTATAACCAAATACAAACTGATGACTTTCAAATCATACTGAGCTGTTCTTTGCCTTTTGTGTTACGTACACTAAACTAAAATGGTGGATATCGTAAACTTTACACCTGCTAAACAACATCATGTTAGCATTGTCACTGTGACAGGTTAGCAAGCCGCCGTGTTAGTGCCAAATGCCGTGTTTCCACTGGATGGTACAGCACTGCTTGACCCAAATTACTTTTTGGTAGCAGTACTTTTCTCTTTTCATTGTCCACTGCGGATAATTGTAGTATGCGGAATTCTCAGCTGATCGCCATAGCGACGCCTCGTTAAACTGCCGTGACATCAGCTTAAACGCAACACTTGTTGAATCCTTTCATCGACAGCCAAACAGAGGAACGGCTGCACTTCGCCAATTGTACGGTGTAGTGTAGCCTATATAGTGAACGTCAGGGTTTTGCAGATTTTATTTATTTTTTATCTGGGTCGCTATTGACGGTAGATAGGCTGTTTAAAAATGCCAGGTTTGTGCAGGGTGTCCCATGTCGCACTAGTGACGATTTTCTGTGACCAATCAGTGGTCTGCAGTGTTTTTACTCCACTTTCTAGAATCGGCACAGCTCGCTTGGAACTTCAACCGAGGTGGTACCATGTATATCAGCAACCTTTGGCAGTGGAAAACCAAAAAAGAGTGAGCTGAGTTGAGCCGTAGTGTCCTCACAGAGTCGCTAGCATGGCTGCAGACTTTGGATAAGCTTTTCCATTTGCATTCACTGCCACAGAGCAGGGCCTGTAGGTGCTCCAAATGGTTAAAAAGGGATTGATCATAGGGATAAAAAGGACACCGTTTAGGGCTGAATCCACATTGACCGATGGTAGAGTGAGCAGTTGTAATTTTAACCCGAAAAGACACTTGTTATATTGAGAAGGGCAGATCAAATTGAGTCTTTCTGTCTCTGTATCTCAGTGGGAGGCGATTGTGGGTTTTTGTCCCCAGATTAGGGCGGGTATAGAGCTGGCTAATCCTGCCCGCTCCTCCATGTGGGAGTGGCAGTGGGGTGTCTTTGCTGCGCAGCCAGCCGTAATCTAATGGGTGTGAGATTGGGTTTTAGACACGGGCATGCTCACTCACACACAGCCGGAGACACACAACACAAAGTCTAGATTTGTTTCAGGATTAAAGCATCACCTCAATGACTGATAATGCCACAGGCATTCCCACGGTAACCCCTTGTGAGCTTGTCTGTGTGTGTGTGTGTGTGTGTGTGTGTGTGTGTGTGTGTGTGTGTGTGTGTGTGTGTGTGTGTGTGTGTGTGTGTGTGTGTGTGTGCGCGTGCGTGCGCCCGTGTGTATGTGTAGTTGTGTTTCTCGATGCTGCTGATGAGAAAAGAAGCAGGAAGAGCACAGAAAAATGAGAAGACACACTCACAGACACACACACACACACACACACACACACACACACACACACACACACACACACACACACACACACACACCACTCAGTCCCACTAGAGAAGCAGCTGCCCAAGTTGGCAGGCCATGTCCCTCTCATTATGCTGGCCAGTCACTCGTGTCCTGGCTCTCCCTCCCCTGCTGCTGCTGCTGGACAGGTAGCATCTGACACACATTAGCCTGCTATTAATGACTTCTGCTGCAGCCATTATCACACACTTAGGGATAAACATCCCCAGGAGCCATTTTTGCAGTGACATGCATTATGTTTCCAAAATCATCTCCTTTTCAAAAGTTCTGCAGGTAAAGCAATGTGGTGTCTCTTTTAAGGCTGCACACCCCTAGTTTCTTCTCTTGTTTGACATGTGTGTGTGTTATGATCACCTTTAGAGCTGCAAAGAGTACTCGATTAATCGATTAGTTGTCAGCTATTAAATGAATACGTCTATTTTGACAATCCGTTTAAATCATTCTTTATGAAAAAACTGTTCTTCTCTGATTCCAGCTTGTTAAATGTGAATATGTTCTAGTTTCTCCACTCCTCTGTGACAGTGAACTGAATATGTTTACGTAGTGGTCAAAACAAGACATTTGAGGACGTCCTCTTGGGCTTTGGGAAACACTGACATTTTATCGACCAAACTAATCAAATAATTGAAATAAGTAATCGACAGATGGATTGACAATGAAAATAATCGTTAGTTGCAGCCCAAGTCACCTCAAGTTAAGTCCTGGATGTCAGTGAGTCAGAGGCCACGCTTAAGGAATGTGGGGTGTGGCTGGTGGACCTCCCACATTAGAGTCATTGTTTACCCATGATCCCAAAGGGAATACCACTGTGATTAACATTAATCCTACAAGTCTGTGCACAAGCAACACAAAAACCGTCTCAGGATCTCCAACAACAACAGCAGGTGTTCCAGAGCGTTCCTCCCTTCCTCACTATCCAGTTCAGTGTCTGACATAGTGTCTGGACAGGTCTAAGGTTGAGTAGGTCTATAGAATGACAGTGCTTAAAACAGTCATTGTCAGTTGACATTTTTCAAATGTTGCTGTGGTCACAGCGTCAGAAGGACAGAGGAAGCATTTGTTCTTCACTGCCATGTGTGTTCAAAATGAGTCGAAAAATGAGAGAAAGTTGACACTAAGAAGGTTGTTATGTTACTGAAAAGGTTGTTCTAGTTAGTAACTTGTCTTCATCGGACATAAAGCACGCACTCACATATACGATGCACATTAGAACAAGACTCTGGTCTTTAGGAGTCATGAAAACACACCTAAGAGGAAATTTAAGAATATGATAATTCAAATGAGATATTTTCTTGCCCTTCAGATTTAGGTAAACATGTCATATTTGGTCTACTGTAGCAGTCTGAAAGACTCAGGTCTCTGTACCAGAAAGTGTGTGTGCACTCAAATTGTCCTTGATGAAGACATTGAATCCCAAACTGCTAATTAATTGCCGAAAATTATAGTTTTTACGCCATGATGCCATGGTATGGAGCAAAGAACATAATACAATAGAATACAATACAATGATAACAAAACAATGGCTCTCCGCAGGACTAAAGTGCAACATAAATTATTTAAACAAAGGTCTCTTCAAGAAGGCACCTATTATATATATATACCTATAACTTATAAAATGAATACGACAAACATGTTAGCTAACAGTTGCCGAAGCAGAGTAACATTAGCATTTATTTGGAGTTGTTTATGCTCATTTGATGAATGTCACTCTCCCTTAGCTCTGGGTCTCCACAGTAAAGAAATATGGCTCTTTAGCTGCTACATGCTCCGCTATGGTCACCTTTCAACTTTTGCAGTCTGCTGTTTGGTGCTGAGCAAAGTGAACCAAAACTGTCACGGTTGTGTGCGGTAACACTTAAACGATGAGCTAAAAGACGCTAAAACACTTCGCATGGCTGAGGGGTGATAATTCTCTGTCATTCATCACCATGGGGATTAGTTCATACAATAGTATTACTTAGTGCAGCTTAAAGCAAAGCTGATTGGTTTCTGGTCCTCATCAACGGGAAAATTGTCATCACAAAGTTACAACCCCCTGACTCTTACATGTGTATCGCCACTTTCCTCCTGTCCTTTTTAAGGGTCACATATGCCACTTCTGTATAAACTGAGTTTTCACCACGTGTTCAGAGGTTAGTTTAAAAAAAACTGATGCAACGTACTTTTTGGAGCCAGACGTAAAACAAACCACGGTCGTCGAGTTTCTGCTTAACCTGTGAATCTGCGGTGACATATAAACTCCATAGATTAGCATAATAAGCCCATAAAAGGAACTGATGGAAGTTAGTAGAAGTTGATTAACTAAAACCCCTCTAAAAAGAACTGAGTTCCCTCAACATGAGCACCAGCTCCACTGAATCAGACAGGAACATACATGTAGACCTGAGAGAGAGCCGACATAATCATGTGCGAGTGCCAGCAATAGGGAATCATCTTCTCCACAGCTTCACTAATATTTCTATTAAGATCAGGTGGATGAGAGAATGAGAAAGTTCTTAGATTATGTACAAGCAGAGGGGAAACGGGTCATTATCAGAGAATATCACTTACTCAGAGACATGCTATTACACAGGCAGAAATACCATTATGGGGTTTGGACTGAAACTCAATCCACTCACACTGGGTATGCATGCATGTGCTTCTGTGTGTTTACATTCATCCATGTCATCCAATTTCAATATTTCGGCGAAACCTTCGCAGCCCTGCAAACCTCCAGGTCTGATAGAGCTCTACAGTACAAAAGCAACCAAGGCCGCATTTATTTTTCATTCCACCATAAAGAACGTCAGGACAGTGAAAGCCCCATGAGCGACAGAGACCGATTGAAACGAGATTGGAAGAGAGGGAAAGGACGGCAGCACACCAGCAGGGAAAGTTTTGTCCTTCATCAGCCCTCCATGCCTCTATCCCTCCATCTCATTAAGGATGGATAGATGATCAATAGGAGAGGAGCAGTAGAAGGGGATTAGGATTTGGAATCAATGGCTTTGTTTTCTTCAGCATGCCAACGATAAACACTGCCTTAAGACACTGACACAGACTTTCATGGCTGTTCATCTGTGTGTGAGAGGGCACGGCATTCCCTCTGTGTGGACACACACACACATCTGTTTGCAGCTTCTCACGCTGAGTTAAAAAGAGAAGCTTCGATCCCTTCGTGAGATTGGGAGACGGGGGGATGGGCTCTGATCCAACTGTGGTAGTATCATCTATTGAGAAATGCACCCATGTTGATATGTTGTAGACTTGCTCTCTATAACACATGTTGACCTGTGTGTGGGAGATGCCGGTTATCTATCACAGATCAGAGGTTGGCTAGTCACAGTTTTCTCTGAGAAAAGACGGAGATGGTTGATGAAGAAGAGTATATGCTCGCTGCAAAGAGAAGTGATGCTCCTAAAACCCTGAGTGGGCTGTAAGGAGTGAGGCAAGGCATTCTGGGTAGGTGAGGCTTCACCTCCCACACAGAGAATCAAAAACATACCCCCTGCTTTTATCTCTCTACTACTCTCTCTCTCTCTCTCTCTCTCTCACACACACACACACACACACACACACACACACACACACACACACACACACACACACACACACACACACACACACACACACACACACACACACACACACACACACACACACACACACACACACACACACACACACACACACACACACAGCACACTGGCCCTGTTTGTTGTGGCTTTCGCCCCTCTTTTCTTTTGATAGAACAAAGGCATTTGTTTGTGTCCTGCAGATGAAAGCTCAGCTTTGCGATGGCCCATTTCACCCCAGGTACAGATGCCGCCGCTCCATGATTTTTCTTAGAGACTAAGGCTGATGATACTTCTTATTTTTGTTTAATGTAAACAAATCTCATGAATTTGTTTATTTGCAACACATTTTTTGTGGCCAGAGGGCATCACCTGACAGACACGGAAGTTCTAATTCTACCTTTTGGCCGCTATGTTCAAATTGCACACATTCTGGGGGCCTGGTCCATCTCTCAAGAAAAAGAAATATTTATTTATTCCCAGCCTGTAGCCTTTGGGGTAAAAAAAAATATATTCTATTTTTATAAACAGCTGGGCACTGTAATTTTAGCAAATGTTACTCAAAAGAGTAGTTGATGGTAGTTGAGTGCTTTTGTTGGGGACTATTTTCAGCTGCGGATTAATACACATATGGTGCCACTATTGAGTACGGCAGCAAGACAGTTAAGGCTGTTTTATGCTTCTGCGTCAACTCCACGCTGTAGCTACGGCGTCGTGACCCTTCTGAAGTTCTGCGTCGGGGTTGCTTTGTATCGCGGTGCATTTCACCGCCATAACGCTAGGAGGCGATAAGTCTGAGGTTATATGCGAGGTGTCTGCCAGCCAGTTTATGTTTAGCACGAGTCGATTCGATGCAGAAGCATAAATCAGACTTTATGTGCGAAAGAGTCTCAAAATAAACTACACTGCCCATGTTCATTGTAAGGAAGGAACATGTCAACCAGGAAGGAACACAATACAACAGTCAGTGTGGCTCATTGATGTGTTTTTAGAAGTTTTTGGACAACAATGGAAGGAAAAAGCAACTGTATATCAAGCTTTGGGAACACAGATCTTTTCATGGGATTTGTTGACAATAACAAACATTAGAATTAGAATATACTAGCCATATCCTTTAATAATTCTTAACCTTTCGCACAACTGGACTGGTGAAGGAGTAACCTCGCGGCTGAATGTCAGGGAGAGGGAAAGAGGTAGAAGGACAAAAAGAGGGGGGGAAACCAAGGAGAGGGACAATTTCATTCCAGGACAATTGGTCAGGTTGCTGCTGATCCGTTTCCATCACACATTCCATCATGGCCCGACATGGCTGACTTGTCACCCTGAGTGACATTCGTAAGTCTGACTTACAGATAGAGCACACACGTGCCAGTATACACGTGCACACGCAGAGGAATACAGTGAGCACACACTGTAATGTCTTCTTGGGGGGGGGACCACAGGGCATTCTTTCTCTTACTTCTCTTACTTGTACTAATCCTTTTTTCTGTGTGTGAGTATATATATATATATATATATATATATATATATATATATATATATATATATATATATATATATATAGAGCGAGAGAGAGAGTCTGTATTGCTGCAGATAGCCAGCTCAGATCCCTATGGGCTATTTTGGTTGAAGCCATATTGATCATTGTTTTATTTCAGTGTATCTTCAGCAGCAAAGCCTGTTGAGATAATTAAAATGCCAGCCCCACTATAGCAATCAAGATTTCATATCATTATGTTTCAAGTGTTAAAATGTCAGTGTGACGTGGGGGGTGGTAGGGTGGGGGGTTTGAGGTATGAGGCTTTAAATATGAGCTTGCCTTTTATGGTCTATCATACAT
This sequence comes from Gymnocephalus cernua, assembly GCA_023631565.1. Lineage (NCBI taxonomy): Eukaryota > Metazoa > Chordata > Actinopteri > Perciformes > Percidae > Gymnocephalus > Gymnocephalus cernua. The sequence continues at coordinate 16,032,296 of CM042436.1, forward strand.
ACACAGTAAAAAGATTTATGGCCTATAGGCAGCTCATACTGTAGAGTGGCATATGTTTTTGTGCAATTTAATTTTACACTGCAACTAAGAGTCTACTTTCAAGTTGCACAAAATACCATATGAGATTCCACACTGGATGTGGCAGCATTAGGAACTATACTTTCTTTCTGAGACATTGTGGTGCCATCTAGTGGGTTAATTATGCAAATAACATTTGACAGCTAAAATGTATTCTCCTTTTCAGCTGGTTTGTGAATCTAGATATTTCATAAAAAAAACATTAGAAATCCACCATTTCTTTTTTTTTTTACGCAATATAATTTTTATTTTATTTTACACAGTGATCAGCTACAAACACTGTTGCCTACAAACAGGCAGGTTAACCTCAGCAGACTCCAATAACACAGTATTAGGTTACAACAGTGCTTATCCACCCAGCTAGGAAGTCTAATCATGGCCAATCTGGTTTTAACGAGTACGACCATGTGTGGAAGAAGGTAGGTTACTGTCTGTATCAACAGTTGATTTATTTTCTTACCAAACTGTATAGGAATCTGAGGTCATTTCAGTTTAGATGACTTTTCTTAATTAAATCATTTATGGTTAATTCAAGTCATTAAAGACTATTTCCTTTTCTCACACAGCCAACGTGCTTATAGCTGGTACAGACTCTCGTGGCTTATAACAACAAATGGAAGTTACACCTTTTTGACGATTGGACAAATAGGCAGGACAGAAAACATGTCTCCCAATCACACATCAATACGCATGCAGACACATGCACACACAGAGAAATAAGGGCACGTACAGACTTACATGCATGTGCTTAGGCACACACACTTTATCTACAATTTACAAAAGGTCTTTTTAATCTTTTTTTTCCTTTCTTCTCTCTTTATCTCTAGGTTCTTAATCCTGAAAAGGTGTAAATGCATGGTTGCTCTCTGCTTCAAAGATTTGTTATTTACTCACAATAAAATACTCTGCATGTTAATATATATATATATATATATATATATATATATATATATATATATATATATATATATATATATATATATATATATATATATGTTTTGAAATGATTATATGATGGAAATATCAAAAACAGTTATGAAAATGAGTTTGTCAATAAGGCATTTTGAACACAACCATTCATTGTCAGATCCAAGTTTCTTGAGTGGACCGCCGCCATGCCACACTGCCGGAAAACACAACACCGTGCATACACAGCACACCATTAAGTAAGTAAGTAAGTGTTGGAGTGTTTCAAACAATAACTGATGACAAAATAACGTTTACCATTTCCGCCACATGTACACTGATAAAGTGCTAAAATAAAATGATATGGCCTTGACATGCCCCTAGTGAAAAATAAATGCATGAATACATTCTGAAGTAATTATGCTATGTTAGTCAAAAAGAGAAATAAATAACACGTATGAGCATATTGCATAGCCAGAGCCGGAGCCAGCAGCAGGGCAGCAACAATTCCTGTCTCAACAGCCACCATTCACAGTGCCACTCAGCTGATTGTACCACGGGATTGGACTTTATTTCTCTGATTGATGTCAGTCAGATTGTCCAGGAGTTGATCCATTACGATTTTTTTTTTTTGCATAATACTTTGATAGTTGTATGTTCGTCTGAACGTATGCGAGTGTGTGCGTGAATGTATTGTTGAAATACTTGGAATGCTGTGCGAAGCCTCTCTGTTGGCAAAGCAAGCTCCCCACATGCAGCTTGGGCAGCCAGCATTCATTCTCATAGTGTCCTGGTGGCTTTGTTATTAAAACCTCACAGCGTCTGTATAGGGAGACAGCTTCTGGCTCCACCCGTCACTGCTGCTTCCACTTGGAGTTACTGAAAGAGCACAGAGACAAATAAAGAGGGGGAGAAATAGAGGATAAGTAGGAGCAACACTAACAGGAGGAAATAGATAATTAATGGTAAATAATGAATGGACTGTGCACTTACTGTCTCACTCTCCCCATCTGAGCCCCTTCTGGACACGGAGCCGTAGTGCAGAGGAGAGTACACCCAGCCCCGATCCTCCTGAGTCTGCTGTTATCCAATACAGCCAGCAGAGGACAGCGGAGGACAGCGGAGGAAGAGGAGAAAAATGAGAGGGGAGTTAGGGAAAGATACATTTTCAAAGACATAACGCCAGACACTGAATGGTTTAAAGCTGCCTGGTGCAATTTGGCATGTTGGGGGCACCAAGATGCATACTTTGTGCTCACAGTCAGTTTATGATTGCTGTTTAGAGAACAATGTGTACAGGAAAACCTACAGGGCCTCGGAAGAAGGGATGATATAATCTAACTATCTGGCTCGGGTCTTTAAAGTGAAACTGCACTAAAATGTCACTTTTAAAAACCCCAAATCATATTTTCTCAGTCAGCTTCTCATTATGACAGATGGGATCCTCAATAAACACACACTTTTCTGCCAAAAGTCAGAGCAGTTTTGGTTATTTTACAAACAGTAATGTCTTTATTTATATTTTTGCTTTGCCTTTTCTCAACGGTTTGAAGTGGGCTGGGCTAAATTAAAAAAAAGGTGATGTCACACACTTCTGTGCATTAATCCAAGTTCATGAACATTTCAATGAAAAGCTGATAGCTTGCGGTGTTTGCTTATGTTGCCCATCTGTTCAAACCACACCCACACAGTCCTGATGAAGCAGAAACGTTTTGACGGTAAAACTTAGCAGGCGATTTCCAATGTCAGAAAGGGAGATTTCACTCTAGCTGAGCACTGACAACACTAACCAGCTCCTCTGTGCTACCGGAGTGCTACAGGGTGGAAGCTTAAGGGATCACTAAATGCACAAGGCCAATACAAGCTACCTACAGGTCCAAGATTCAAACATTACAAGTACAGTTACATAAAGATGCATGCTCCATTTAAATGCACATAATGGTCCTTCAGAAGCTGCAGTTATTAATGCAATGTATTTTTTTTTTTTTTTTTGCAGACTTCAGAACTAAATAAGCCATGTGAAATACACCGTAGCTTTACTTTTAAGTACTTCTGAAGATCCGTAAGCAGCTGTCATTGTGACGGTCCCAATGGAACTGCAATGCGATGGCACGGGGAACAAATGACTCTAACTACTTAGGTGGTGACTTACATTGTAACTTGAGCTAGAGTTTAGCTTACGACGGCCAAGAACTGGAGAGTACACCCAATATCTGCCATCTGCATACTGATGGATAGATGGACACACAGATGCAGATGAACACACAAATGTATATTATGTGTGCACAGGGAAATAAAGGGAATTGAATGAATTATTTCAAAAACGAGGAGAAGGATGAGGGAAGATGATAGATGAGAGAAGCTGTGATCGACGAGAGTGGAACATTTAGAATGAATGCTATAATGTTAAAAATATTCCAAGAAAGAGAGAGAATTATGGAGAGCTGTGCATGACATTGACAGGATGAATGAATGCAGATGGGCAGATATAAATACATCATGCTGTGCAGTAGAGACAACCCCAGTGTTTTGCTAATACATTACATTCAAAAGCATGAACCGTGACTGATGGCAGCCTCTTGCTTTGGAAAAAAAGCATTTTGGTCAGCGTGAGCAACTCCATAGTACGTGCACACTGCAATACACGCACCCCCCCCCCCCCCCCCCCCCCCCCCTCACCATCATAACTCTACCACGCTGTCCTGACTGGGCCACTGCAAGAGACCCAGTAGATCCAAGACAAACAGGAGAAGAAAAATGATCTTTACTCTCTGGAAGAGGGCGGACAACACAACAACAACAAGGAAGAGTGTTCTGACCGCTCTATAAGAATGTGTACTGATACATTATATCTAAATATAAAAAAAGATGAGAAGTAATTATTTTGTCTGTTTTCTAAGCTCGTGACAGTTCAACTTTCAGCTCATTTTGTTTGGTTTACTTATTATCTCATTTTTAAAGGCAGGGTTGGTAACTATTTCCAATATACATTTTTTTCTATATTGTTTGAAATGGTCTTTACAGCAATAAATAACTTATGGGCTCTTAAAAAGGAGTGAAAAAGATCCATCATGTGTAGCTGCTGTAATCCTGTAAAAACGCATTAGAGCACAGAGGAGAGGTTAGTCGCAAAATCTCATATAATATCATAATATATTTTTAATACTTTCAGCCAGGATACGCGTTTCGTTTCTCGGGAGTGTCTTAATCAAAACCACAGTCTTTTTCCTAAACCTGACTAGTCGTTTTGGTGCCTAAACTTAACTGTCGTCGCTGCATGATGCTCACTTTTTCTCAGCTAAACGCCCTAGCCGTATCCCTTCCAGCCACAACTCCGAGGAGATGCTACTTTGAAATCTTGCTAGCAACCCTGCCTTTAACTCCCTCAGCAAAAAAACTAAACAAAAACAAAGCATATACATACATTATAATACATAATAATGGGGACTTACAAAGTAGATGTCAGACACCTCCCCATCCAATGAGTTGTGGCTGCTGGACACAGACAGCTGATTGCACGACGTACGCGGCGCCTGCTGAGGCACCTGGGGGCTCGGAGGTTGGGAGGAGGGAGGGGTCGAGGGCAGATTGTGAGAGGAGGGAGGGGTGGAGGAGTGAGAAGTTGCAGGGCAGATGGGAGTAAATGCCGAGTCAGGTGGGCGGGTGGAGGTGTTTGGAGCTGAAGCTTGGGCAGCTGAACAAGAGGTTGGGAGAGAAGGAGTGGGAGAGTGAGAAGGGGCAGGAGAGGTGAGTGGTTTGGTGGATGGGCGGATGGATGAAGCAGGAGAGGAAGATGACTGGTCAGCTGATTGGGCAGCGGGGGAGGAAGTCACAAAGGAAGGAGGAAGGGTGGAGGAGGAACATGCCGAGGATGGACTGATACAGGCAGGGGTAGGTGAAGCAATGGCTTGGGGCTGACCATCAGGTGACACGTGGCCGGGAGAGGTGCTTTCTGTCATCTCCGTGAGCTCTGTGCTCTGTGGGATTTTACTGTATGAAAACAAAGAACACTGTTAAAATGCTGTTACAAACGCAGCTACGGACTATGTACAAGTATGGTATAGCTGTATATTAGGGCTGGGTTCAAATAACTGATTCTCCAACTAAAACCGATCTTTGTTTGATTGATTTGATATCAACTAATAAAATCACTCTTTTAATATATGCCTTTTCACCATAGATGTATGAGTAAAAAGTCCTTTCAAAAAACTTTTTGGGGCTCAATTCTTAATGTAGACATTAATCTGGTGCATTCAAAAATATTTAAGAGTTGCTTCTTGCTTGTACAGCGTAAGTTCTATGGGAATCTTTTATATATCCAAGAAAAATTGGTGTTGTAACTGAAAATTCCCTAACCTAACTGATATTGAATCGGAAATGGAATCGAATCGGGACCTTGTGAATTGGAATCGAATCGATTTGGGAAATCATTGGCGATACCGAGCCATACTGTATGCATGTGTACCTGAGCTCCACCTCCACTGTAATGGTGTCCTGCTTTTCCCCATGAACCTCAACTACCTCTCTCTGGGACCTGAAAGTACACAGGAAGGCACAGGGTGTGATATCAGCACACACAGCTTATTGCTTTCACAGAATATCCTCATTATGGATACGTGATTGCATATTCATGCAATTGTTCTCACCTGGCCACGCTCGGAGAAAGCATTTGTCTCCTGTAGCGTGGGTGCTCCGGTGTATCGAAGGGGGTGGTGGGTAAGGAGTTGTTCGAGGAGAGCGTGGTGGCAATAGACGCTGTCGTAGCATCTTCAAAGGAAGGAGGAGTGCAAGGTGGCTCTCTCGCTGATATACATAACAAACCGAGAAATATAAAAAGAGATGTGAAATAAAAAACAGAAGGGATTTGCTTTAACAAAGTCAGATACAATCAAATTAAATACAAGTATGTGTGCTTGTACCACAGGATCCTTAAACCTTTGTTAAAGTTTACCGCCATTTAACTGTACAACACTATAGCTCAGCATTTCTGAGCTATAGTGTTGTACAGTTATATGGTGAGTACTTGTACTACTTAATAGTAAAACTAAACTATTAAGTACTGCACTTGGAGCTGTCCATGTGATCAGGATTTTTATATTCAGTGGGACATTTACAAGGTTTGGATTACTTGCATGACTTCATTATTTACTTCATATGGTTACATTCTGTTAATGTGAGCAGTAAATAATGCATGATCCTACACCTAAAACGCTTTTCTAAAGTATCTGTCAATGAATATCTAGTCTTGATTTGTTAAAGTTTTACTTTTACATTGCTCCTATGCTGCTGCTGCACTTTTATTCCACCACAGGGATCAATTAAGGCTCACTTAGTTTCATTTAAAGAGAAAATAGAGCCCCTCAGCTGCAGACAATTGAAGCTAATAGTGTGCAAAGTTCAGAAAGAAACAATGTAATGAGGGGAAACCGGCACTCACAAGTTCACTCTTTATTTTCTACTATTTTATTCAAGCAGCAACACCTCACTAGCTTTGATGAGGGCTTACCTAAGTTGCATTATTGACTGCATTAAGGCATTTTGCATCTACCTCTCTCAACCTCTTCACTTATGTTATTGGCACCTTGTTGTAGAAACTCAAGTTAACGTCACGAATTTGGGATAAATAAGTATGTTTGTTTTACGAAAGTTAAGTAAAGTAATCAATAAATAGGTCACTAGGTCAGCAAATTGACCTATAGTTTTCCTATGTTTATACGTGCCACCATCCTTTCCAACCACCAACCCCAAGCACATACATACAAATAATTAAGCACACATACTGTACATACAGTACATACTCACACGTTATGCATGCATGTGGAAGTGAAGTATATATGTATGCGCAAGTGAAGTATGCATGTATGAGCAAGTGAAGTATATATCTATGTGCAAGTGAAGTATAAATGTATGCACAACTGAAGTATGCATGTACAGTATGTGCAAGTGGTTAGTACCAGTATCTATGTATGTGCAAGTATATATGTATGTGTAAGTGTTTAGTACCAGTATACTGTATGTGTATGTGCAAGTAAAGTATATATGTATGTGCAAGTGAAGCATTTAATTCTGGCCTAGGCGGCTTCTCATAACGGACATGCACCTCCACAGAAATATAACTACACGTCTGCAACAACTGTGATTGGTCCGCTTAGCTGGGCTTGGTGGCGTTGCATTTCCCTCTACTCATTTCTAGGCTTTCCTTCTCTGTGAACAACAAGAAATCAAGGCGAGGGCTAACTTTTCCTGCTACAGCTTTCCGACCGTTGTCAGAAGGCATAAGGGAAAACATTTTGTTTCTCCGTCTCCGCTGCTGGAGTCGGTACTCGCCCCGAAGTTAATTCCCGTCACTCTCTCACTCGCTCTACCACACACTCCCGACGCATACACACACACCGGCTCTGCTTTTCTGAAAGAGATACACTAGAACAACGCAGACACAACAGTGCACAAGTATAAATCCTTGCTACGGCGTAGGCCACTTATGTAGGCTATGGCGCAGGCTTTGCGTAGAGCCTACGTACAACCATAACAAGAAGTGAACTACCATTGTCCTCAAACATGGGGAAGCTGCGAGCTCCTCGTAGGTTCTCCAAGTTGTCCAGGTTTTCTTGCTTCTCATCAGTGAGAGAGGGACGCTGCCCAGCTGAGCCCGTTCCAGCACTGGACTTGGACATGAGAGCCCCTCGTCCTCTCTTAGATGGAGACGATCGCAATGCTGCGAAAGCAGGGGAGAGTATACGTGTACTCTCATTGCAAAAAATAAAACATCACAATAACTAATACGGATGAAAACAAAATTGCTGTCATCAAACATAGCACACTACAGGAGTATATGGCTCATGCATGTTTGTAAACTCACAGCTGCTCTTCTTGAAGACGATGGTGCTGCAGAATTTGTAGAACCTCTCAGCATAGAAACTAGGTCTGTGAACTGACACGGTGTCCTGTGGGACAATTCAAAAAAGAGACAGCGACAACGCAATTTTAATGATGTTGCACTTTTCATACATAATGCTAATCAAGGTGCCTAACATATTGCATTTTGCTTGGATACGGACATAACATCACATTACATAAAAGTTACGTGAAAGCTACTCACCCCGTCATGGATGAGGGACTTCCAAGAGTGCTCCAGTTTCTTGATCATTCTGTCAGACAAGATGACTGAATTATTTAGTTAAACTCATTCCGTGACTTACTGTGGTTACCTGGCAACTCTGAATCCGAGGCTTCAGTCCTACTTTCTAATTTTTTTTTTAAAGACTGGATTTTATTCGAGGCACCACACACATTTCTAATATCCACACTTGTCCTGACAATAGTTGTTGTATCCTCCATTCTTATTTGATATTAAAAACAGTGTGACAAGTCTGGGATTGCTTTTTCCCAGTGATCTCTCTCCATCTTTTAATATTCCTCGCAGACACATAATGCCTGGATTACTGTCAGAAACCTAATCATTTCCCGACTTTACAGCCAGAGAGAAATCCTTGTAATTGAATGTGTCCTGAAGTGTGTGATGAAAGGAAGACTGAAATTGACAAGTGCAACATCAGACTGAGCAGGCAGTAGAGGTTAAGAGTAATATGTAGGGCACTTTAAACGCCAACATATCGTCAAGTTAACTTTGATACTTTGGATTCATAACCATGAACATATGATAAAAACCGGTAGCCAATCAGACAAACACTAGTGGTTTGTGTTAAGGAAAAACTCAGAGGCAGCGCAACTGATATTCACATACGTGAAGAAGGTTCGGGAGACGTTGATGACTTACACAGAAGCATTTAGTGGAATCTCAATTGAGGAGAAATTCAGGCAGGAAGTACAGTTTAACCACCATGTGTTATCATGCTGTGACAACCCAACTCACTGAAGTCCTGTCTTCCTGAAGGAGTATTTAAACTCAAGCTGAGTCTATCTCTCTCTGGGATGTATGCTAAAGTGTGCCAGGCCCCTTTACCCTGTTTCCACAGACCTCCAAAAAGGAGACACCTGGAACAAAACGTTCCCTTATCATACAGCAGCCTAGACTCCGTAAATCTGTAGAGACACAGAGCAAAACTACTCCTCTGCCTGCCACAGGTTATGACCTACTGCTTAGGGTTTAATCCCGGGAGACGGGATTCCCGAGAAATCTGATCAAGACTGTTTCCCGATTCCCGGGAAAGGTTATGACGGGAAACGGGAAATAAAATAAAATAAAAAAACACAAGGAGTGCGTGTCTATTGTTGTCATACGGTAACGTTGATGCCGTACCGTAGCTATGGTAATACAGGCTCACTAAATCCAGTCACCTGCAACAGTTGTTTGGAGCTCTTAGTATTATTCAGGCTACATCCGTGGAGGCGGAGAGAGCGTTTTCTATCTGCAGCCAATTTGTTACAAAAATCCGCCTGAGCGCAGAGTCTATCAACGCTCTCTGCTTTTTGAAAGTCATTAGTTTGACTGAAGAATATAAAATGTTGGAAGTGTTTGAAAGACATCTGACATTGTGGGGAACCCTGAAAGCTCCGTTTATCTGTTTATGCTGGAAGAACAGCAGCATTTGTTTCTGTTTGGAGTTGAAAATGTGGCCTAGTGGGACATAGTTTGAAATGTTATGTCGACGGACTGCAGTTGGTTTGGTTATTTTCGTGAATGTTAATCGAATATTTCAGTATTTGTATGTATTCAGTTACATATATTACATGCAGTGGTGGAAGTATTCAGATCCTTTACCTAAGTAAATACTTAGGTAAAAGACTCTATTACAAATAAAAGTCCTGCATTGAGAACATTACTTAAGTAAAAGTATTTAAGTATCATCAGGAAAATGTACTTAAAGTAAAAGTACTCAATGCAGAAAAATCCTCACATTTTAGAAACTGGAAACAGTTTTTGTAAAAAGTGTTTAATCATCAAATCATTTCAGCTGGACTTGTTTACATTTATAATAAAACATCACATTTTATAAACTACGTGTGTTTTGTGTGCAGAAATCTTAATTTGTAAAGTAACTGAAGCTGTCAGATGAATGTAGTGGACTAAAAAGTACAATATTTCTCTCTGAAATGTAGCGGAGTAGAAGTAGAAAGTGGCAGGAAAAGAAAACACTCAAGTAAAGTACAAGTACCTCAAATCTGCACAGTACTTGAGTAAATGTACTTAGTTACATCCCACCACTAATTACATGGAACTTTTAACTTCTGAATTTGGTGTTGCCTACCTGTAGGACTGCAGGATGTCAATGATTCCAATAAACAGCAGGAGGCGCTCTCCTTTACTACCCACAGCTGGAATACCACCCATACTACAGACAGACAGGAGAACATGACCATCATTTGGAAATGTTATGTGATGATGAGCAGGCGCACACGGAATCTGCGGCTGCAGAATTCCGACGATACCTTTAGACCAGATTGTAAACAAATACAACATTAAAATGTATATATATGTATTACATGTATAGGCTAACAAAAAAACTCAGACTGTTAATACATCTCTATCAAAAGCAAAAAAAAAACCATTCTGCTCAATTCTGCAGATTTTCATTCTGGATCTCTGCTGAAAAAGACGTTTTTTTTTTTAAAAGTCTGCAAATTCCGTTTGGGTCTGCCGAAGGACGGTAAACATTATAAAATGGTGACTTACGTGTCATCATGGTCCAGTGTATCCCTGCATGTGGAGCCTCCCTGTATAGACTCCATGGCCGTGGAATACAATGCTCTCTGAGCGGCGCGCCTCTTTTCATCCCCACCTGCTGCAGGCGAGCCCTGAGACTGGTGCTCTCGCTGTGCCTGGGTCTTGTTGTGGACGCCGAGCAGCAAACTGTAGTCCATAATCTTAAAACTTTCCAGAACCTGACGTGAAACACATGACATTTCAAAATGATACGGTTTAAAATTTTCCAAGCTTCTGAGAAAAATTAAAACCTTTATTTATGGATGTATGGATTTGATTTTGAAGCCTGCGGCATGGCAAAAATTAAAACATGCATTAAAAATACAGTACGTCAGGTACTTTCTCTCCCTTCACTTCCTCTATTCTTCCAACTACTGAGCAAACAGTTAAATAGTTCACGTGTGGTTGGCTGTGCTGCTTTGTTAAAATAAAATGCCCAGTGTTTATGTATGTCTGCAAAATACTGTTCATCCATCTCCCCCCCTTGTCTCTCTCTCACCAGACAGTCTCTCTGCAGAGTTTTGACCAGAGCGCCGTATGTGTCGTGGTCCATAGTGAGGCCTTCAGGGAGGTCATTCAGAAAGTCCAGGTCTTTAAAAGTGGGTTTGGACTTCTCTCGTTCCTTCTTGGATGCGCGCCTCTTGTACGTGGAGCCCTTCAGATCAAACTTGAGGTGCATGCGTACGGAGCGCGGTAAAATATTGTTCATCACGACAACTCTGATGTTCTTGCCCCCACACTGGACGCAGTAGAGGCCAAAAAACTTTGGCAGCAAAGTCCGTGGATTCTGGTTCAAGTTCTGGAGAGGGGAGGGGGGAGGGGAGGGAGGGGTCACGCAGCAGGCATAGGGACAGACACAGGGAGAATTAAATTAAGAAGGCATGTACTGTAGTTTCATGTGTTTCCACCCTAGTAGCATGCACCTGCCAGACAGTTTGATCCATCCACAGGCCTCAGCGTGCATCTCCACTGGTTGACTTCTTACCCTATTAAGGAGTACTTAGCTCAGGTCTCGGCCAGGTACAACCTCTCTACGTACTTAAAGTATATCTATTACAAAGTTACCTTATGGCGTCACTGCTGACCGGATAAAGAGGATAAAGATGACTAGAAGTTTCAGGTGCTGCGTTGCTCTTAAGCATACACACATGTAATGTACAAACACACCCCACGAGCACATACCCAAATCTCACATTAATAGACACATTATTACATTTTCCAATTCCTTTTTTTTATTCTTCATACTAAATAATAGTATACAAGTTGCAGTACATACAAATGTGTCTATACTACATAATAGGGATGTAACGATGCATTGTTAATCGGTTCAAATGTATGTAAATGTGTAAAGATTACAACTGCTTGAGATAGAGAAAAATTAATCGGCATGCGATTTTTAAGGGCGTAATCTACTTCAGATTTCACTTTTTTGACTTCAGATGTCACTACGTCTTCTTAAATGATTTATTTGAAGAGGTTTTTTTTTTCCTATTTTAGTTATTTTAATGTGGGATTTTTTTTAAATTTAATAATTATTATTTGATTTATTTTTTTATTACATTTTTGTTAATCAAATATAATCAGTTGAAGTTTTGATAAGATGATACATCAGTTGTTTTGTAGTTTATATAAATAAATAAATCATTTTTCATTTTGTTATTTATCTGCAGCTCATTCTGTTAAAGAAATCATGAGAAAATGGTATTGTGAACTTAATATCTTGAATCGTCTCGAAACGCGAGTTGAGTGTATCGTAACATCCCTACTACATACTGAATTGTACACACCAACGGTGTAATATATATATATATATATATATATATATATATATATATATATATATATATATATATATAAACTGAGAACATACTAACAATTTGGAAATGGCTATTGAATTGATTCTGATGAGGGAGATGCTTGACTTACCATATAGTATCCAGGAAGGAGTTTCTGTAGAAACTCTGCCTCTTTGTGCTGAACAGTCTTGATGATGAACTCGTCATCACAGGTCACATAGAATATGGAGCCACTAGCTCCTGGATTTGTTAACTCGATCAGTGGCTCATTACAGACAGAGTACTGGACAGAGCACAGACACAGAGCAACAAAATAATAATAATAATAATTATAATGTAAACCTCAAGTCTGACAATCTGAGCCACAATCTCTGAAAAGACTGCGTGCAACGTACAACAGCCAATAAAGGTACACTGTAAGTTTCTGCATGGTTTCAGCAGAATTTCATTTTTGTCTCAAATCGTAGGCATCTCTCCTTGATCCGCTAGCTGCCTGCCCCCTGAACACACTGTGAAAAAGCCCGGTCTCGGGAGACAACACAGGGGTCGTAAACGTCAAACACTAGGGCCACAGGCTGTGCACCAAAATCCAACAAACCGCATTCCAGCCAATCACCGACAAGATGGTTGGGGGAGGGGGGGTTAGTGACAGATAGTCATGACAGTTACGGAAAAATGGGGTGAGGGGCAAGCTTGCTCTGTTTTCTTTGGTATTTACTTGGAACTTCAACAGAAGTGACGCCATACAGGAACTCATAGTTTCATTTGTACGCTTACTCAACCAGTTTAAAGGAACAGGCTGTCCATCTGGTACAGGTCTAAACGTGTCATTTCATGTGAGATGTTTTCTTTCACCCAGAGTTTGTAATTTCATCCTAACTTGAAACACTTCATGGTTACTGCAAGGCTGCATAGCACTGTTGATGTTGGATCCAACAGAGCTTCTAAACAGACGACCAAAAGACTAATACATCTACCCACTCACATGGCATTGCTCGCCAGCAGCGAAAAGACAACTTGGTTTTGTGCAAGTGCAAGTGTATATACACTACTGAGTACTAAAAGGCGTTATGGGTGTGGGTGCGAAGAGTATCTCAAGGAGTGAACTGTACATTATGACACTAAGTTAAGTCAGTTACTCACTTAACTGTGGAAATGTCACTTTCACCCACTTCTTACAATGTGCACTAGCAGGATTTATGTTAAACTGAGGCAAACCATGTTAAAGTGCACACGTAGCGGCTCAGCAATAGCATTAGGGGGCTTACATTTACACTGAATATCTTACAGTGATGTGGAGCCAATTAAGACTTTGTAAATAATTAAACATTGGTTAAAATCTGGTGATATAAGGTGATAAGGGAGCAGTCTTGCATTGCCAGACCTATCTCCACAGCGCTGTGTCAGCACTGCAGTAAGGTCGGGCTACACTGCTTTTCTATTCTAGGATAGGGGGAAAAAAAACGCTCTGGCTTGTTTGTATTTCTTTAAACCAATCACAACTGTCCTGGGCGGCGCTAAGCTCTCATAGCAGAGATAGCGAGAGAGGAGGAGAGCGCAGGATGTCAGACTTTATCCCAGCATCGTACATCTGTTGATCCAGACTAAGAAGTGAGAGAAAGTGCCCATTGCTTGTAGTTAATTTAACAAGTAATTAAATGTTCAAAGCGACACAAGATAACTTTTCCCGCTTCGGTCCCCTACAGGAAGCAGAATTGTCCCATTATGTCTCGTTCGAACTACAGATCCGCTACCTGATCTGGCAAACTTGCATAATGTAATGTAAGGGACAATTCCGCTTCCAACCTGTAGGGGGACCGAAGCGGGAAAAGTTCTCTAGTGTTGCTTTAAAGGCTTAGTCAACACAATGCGATTATACTGGTAATCCACCCCTCCACCACCAACACAAACACATGCAGACACAAACTGACTCTCTGACTCTCTGCTGCTACTACTTTAAGCTTTAGTCAGCCGAGCTTCCTCTGGCACAGGTAGAATGTCATCTGAAATGTGAAGCGCATATGAGTGTGTATGTGTGTGTATATACTGTATATGCATACAAAATATGTGAGGGCATGTGCAACTTGTTTTGTGTTTGCATGTACACAGTTTTCTTTTTATGTGTGTGGCCCTTAAATGTTTATCCTCAGAGCGGTATGGTCGGTTCATAACTCCACTTACCATTGTAATGGCAAAATTATATTTTACCAAATTAATTATGTCTTTTCTGTATGTGCTCTTGTTATGTCTCCCCCAAGGAGAAGTTAACTAGATTTGTCTGTGAGAAAATAGCCAACCTAGGTTTACTGAGATACAACCGTAGTCACAACGGTCTACAAGTTATACGACACAACATCCCTGTGAACCAGACAGACCAGAAGGTCTATCTTCATTTGTTATTACATTGAATTGTGTGCTTAAAGCGATGTCACTCCCTCTCTCTTATCTGTGTATTTAAGCTGATGTTCTTGATGTGTGAACTTTGAAGACTCTTCCACATGTTGCTGCGTGCATCTTGTGAACGAGTTCTCCTATTCTGCGCAGAATATATGTACTTCAATAAATTACAAAAACCTACATTGGTTTCAGTCTACTATTTCTTGTTACTTGTTTCATCTTCAATTATTCTAAAACAGTTAATTAATCTACACCTGCTGCACCCTGGGTATTTTCCACCACAAACTGGTGTCAGAAGTGGGATGTGCTGTGTGTGTGTGTGTGGAGCACAGCAGAGGAGTGCCTGACAGACGGACTCTTTGCACTTTTCAGCAACCCCCCCGAGACGACTACGTGGGAACAAACCGTTTGACAGAACGGCCAGATAACATCTCTAATAGCCAAACATTTGGTATCGTACACTTTTCTTCACACACACATGCAGCAGCAGCAGTGACGTCACACATTCTCCCTCTGACAGACATTCCTCTGCTGTGCTCCACACACACACACACAGCACATCCCACAGGGAGCAGACTCTCCCTCCATCACAGCATGGAGCAACAGAGACCATGGAGAATTCAGTGGCACCAGCCGCGTCTGTGTGAAGTCATCAGATGTGTAACCAGTTTCTTTTTTATCACTGTATGTCTGATTATCACCTTGTTTATGTTTAGAGAAGTTTGACAAACCACCAGTCAGCATAACTACTCCCTTTTATGATTTCAACGACACTGACCCTTCCATGTAGCCTAGGTACTATGACAACTACGCAGCAGAGAGAACCTTACTCTTTTTCTAGAATCGACTGTCAATAAAGAGAGTTACATTTTCTTCTCCTGCTATGTTACTGACACTGAAAGACGCTCAATTCACTGACCTAGGTTATTTTGTGGTGCGTGCATGTGTTTACCTCGACGTTGTATCACCTCCCAAACCTGACATCACACACTCGCCCCATTTAACACAGACATTGAACGCTTTATCATCCACATGGATGTCCTCCTCTAATGAGGATGGCGGAGCTTTCTCTCAATCACAAATAGCTGGTTAGGCTCAATCAGAAAGTTCACTCGCGATGCGGGTTATAACAGGTCTTGTTACGTCTGTTCTCTCTTCGCCCTCTCACAAAAACAGGCCGCACCCGTTAAACCACAACCGTTAAGTCTGCATGATACTATTTGTGTAATGACCGCCCTCATGCATGTCAAGACTAAAGGGGAGCAGCTTTATACCTCGCCGTCCCAACCGCCCGTATGCGCTGAATTCGCTAATCGTCTAGTGCGTTCCCTTAATGGTACTCTGATTAAAACTAAAAACGGTAAAGCATCCGATGCTATTTGGTCAATTTCATCACAGCCTGACAAAATTTGACTCATGACCTTTGCATAGAACACGCTCGTCTTTTGGGGTCCCATTACTTGGGTTCGACTACCGACTGCAAGCGCACACTGAACAACACATGCGGAAACGGTAAATTTAAACTTAGTGCATGCTTGTTTTCATCTCCAGGGGTCATCGAGGCATCCATTCTGGATCCATCCAAAACCCACTTGCTTGCGCTGGCCAGATGATTCTGGTGCAGGCTCGTTAGTGGATTTTGTCTGGCTCTGTGGTGACTCCTGATATCAATTTCTGCCACCCTTATGGACGGGTAGATGCACTTTAATTTATCTGACCCCTTCAATTATGGTCTTTTCTTCCCTTGTGCAGGCCACTCATCACTACGCGCATTACATTCCTCCGTGGGGCGGCTTCATTAGGGTAAAGCGAATGGTGCCAGGGGAAGGAGAGAAATTCGTTTCAGGCCTTTTTGCCTTAGTATAGGACAGTAGCCGATTCACACAATATTGATAAAGTTCACAGAGTCTTGAGAATTTGATAGTAATTGTGAATCTCTGGCTTTAACAACTTTCCCGCATATGAATCAAAAGACTGACGAAACGGACGACTCAGACCCAGTGTAACTTTTATTGGACAGCCACTCAGATTTATGATTTATCTCATTTAGTTTGATTTCATTTAACCTAAAGAGTGGTGTTGGTTTTGTTTGTTTTTGTTTTGTGTGAGATATTGTCCCTTTAATCTGAGGGTTTCTTTTTCATCCCTCACAAAAAAAGCATGCTAAATGTAACCAACATATTTTAATATAATGTTGAATTATTTTATTGTGATTAGGTAGTAATCAAAAGGGTGGAGTGTAATGGCAAAATTATATTTTACCAAATTAATTATGTCTTTTCTGTATGTGCTCTTGTTATGTCTCCCCCAAGGAGAAGTTAACTAGATTTGTCTGTGAGAAAATAGCCAACCTAGGTTTACTGAGATACAACCGTAGTCACAACGGTCTACAAGTTATACGACACAACATCCCTGTGAACCAGACAGACCAGAAGGTCTATCTTCATTTGTTATTACATTGAATTGTGTGCTTAAAGCGATGTCACTCCCTCTCTCTTATCTGTGTATTTAAGCTGATGTTCTTGATGTGTGAACTTTGAAGACTCTTCCACATGTTGCTGCGTGCATCTTGTGAACGAGTTCTCATATTCTGCGCAGAATATATGTACTTCAATAAATTACAAAAACCTACATTGGTTTCAGTCTACTATTTCTTGTTACTTGTTTCATCTTCAATTATTCTAAAACAGTTAATTAATCTACACCTGCTGCACCCTGGGTATTTTCCACCACACCATCAATCCAATGCTTTCAGAGAGAGCTTCACATAAATCTATATTTAGTCAGCTAGAACGCATTTTTTATTATGGCTTTGCTACATTTCATAATTAATTAAACAGTGTCTTTCAATTTTATAAAGCCCACATAAACAAATTCATATATTTACATATGCAATGCACACAAAAAAATTGGATCTTTCTTTTGTGGCCATAGACAAGGGAATTGTAATAGAAATGATCCTCCTACACTGCCTCAGTATGGCTCTAGTCCAACTGATATTATGAACTGGCAGGTGATGACCTGTCCAATAATATGGCCGTTAGTTTGGTGCTCTGAGGCAAATAATTATGCTTGATGTGCAAATGTTAACTTCACTGCCGATGCTCGGCGTGACAGGAAACATTTCACTTGGACAGCATTTTACGACACATTCAAATACTGTTGATGCAACACCAGTCATCAGAGAAAATACATATCTCACCAGGTAGTCATCTGGTCGGATCCCAAACAGCTCTCGGAAGTAGCGGAAGGCCACGGGGGCGTAGGTTTTAAACCTAAAGTCTGGGTAGTGGTGGGCTGGAGTGAGGTTACTGCCTTCCCTGTATGGAGCAAGATGGGACCAAGAAAAGGGGGTAAAAGAGGATAAGAGGTTATATTGGATCCTTGCTACACACGTGCACAGGAACACACCTCCGCTGATAGAAACGCACCGGGGGAAGAAGATGCTTTCGACCACATAAAAGTCCTGCATCAGCACATCTCTCTCAGGCTTGGAGCTGAGGTTGCCAACAGTGTATCCAATACCCAGCTGGATGGACCCTTGCAAGGCAGAGGAGGTGGTCTGGAGGCGGAGAACAAAGAAAAGAACAATCCAGTGAGGTGTGGGAAGTAGCTACATGGTAACGTAGCTGATGAAATCGTGTCGCCAAGCAAACCTACAAACGGCATTTAAGTCAAGATAAAGACAAAGAGAGAGACAGAAGAAGAGGGAAATCTACCTTCTTGTAGGTTGTCTCTCCGGAGGCATCTACCCTTCTGTGGCCGATCTTTTTCTCATGGGCTGGGCCTACTCCGAATGGGGACGGCATCTGTCACGAGGAAAGGAAAGGGGAAATGCAATCGTATACGTAATACAGTATATACTGTAGGTACTGCATATACTGCATATTGTCCAATCAGAAGGGTGGAATTGAGCCATGCAGGAAAACAAAACAGACTAAAGAAGGGAAAGAGAAGGTGAACGCAAATAGCCTCTCACCTCTGATATCTGAGCCTTCTTGGCTGAATCTGTGGAGAGAGACAGAGAGAAGGCGCAGGAGGAATAGGTTGAGAAACGTCCACATCGGTACATTATTTAGCACGATTTAACTGTTAATGATTTAACTGTGGCATTAGACTCACCCTGGGTTTAGTGATTGTTACCCAGATAAATGCAAGCCATCATAATGACATACAGCACAGTGCAGTTAACTCAACCTTTCATCAGGGCATACATACATTGTCATGTTGTATTTATTTACTTAACATTTATTTAACCAAGTTAGCCCATCTGACTCCCGTTTTTCAAGAAAACACCCTCCAGGATCAAGACAGAAGCTGTAGATAAATGCCCTATGATTTGTTTTCTCTCTTTTTTCTTATGCAACAGTTATTTTGTATGTATCCATTTCTGTATTTATTATGTATTTCATATTAATGTTTAATATGTTGATTGATTGATTGATTTTATTTCAACACTTATAAAATAAAATATGAAACAGTACTCTGTGTCATACATTAAAATACATAAATAGTCAGGGATGACACAATAAAGCCCAACGACTTATTTCCATTGCGGTCCCTATGTTTTTTTGTTTGTTTATGTATACACCATTCACCAAGGCAAATTCCACATACGTGTAACTTATTGTGGCAATAAACCCTTTTCTGATCCTGATTCTGATAAAGAAATGTATAGTGTGCAATCATCCAGATATAATCTATGATCTATATACACTCATCCAAATATCTTCAAGCAAGTGCACAGAAAAGTAAAAATTGGAATGTATATAATTTCATGACAACAGGAAAAAAATTTGGTGAGATTATTTTTATTAACATCCAGATCCACATCCCCCAGCTCAGGATAGTCATTGTTTATTAAATAGTGAAAATGCATAATATATTTATTCCACTAGACACAGCTAACAGCTAATTCGGCAACTTGCATACACATTTAACATCCACCTTGTTCCAAATACATTTCACTCACCAGCAGAGGAGTTATCAGTGCCTACAGGTTACCAATTGTTTTGCTAATCCAGAAAGACATGCAGCAAAATTCCTGGCTAACCCAAACCCTGGCATTCAGTAGTCAGACCACGGCAGAGTGCAGTCTTTTCTGTTCCTGGATCAGGGAGATTTGTCCAGAGAAGGTAAAAACTCTATTAGAATGACTTCCTCTCTAATCTGATTGCTGCCATTGGCTAAGGTCTCCAGATCACATCGGCAGCCAATCACAGATGAGGATTAAAGAATCTTTCTCGCTGACATAAAGGACGCGACTGGGCCGTATGTGTATGTGTGCATTAAAGAGGAAGAGATAGCAGTTAGGAAGGAAGTGAATGGGAAGAGAGACAGATTATAGTACTTTAAAGTACTACAAACGACTCGATTTACATCACCGAGCTAAATGTTAAGTCGTGTGAGGGTGAAGATTAAGAAAGTGCAGCTGACAGAGGCACGGATAATGAATCCTTAAGCCATGTTAAAGCACTGCACACACTGTAGCAGAGTTTGCCATCACTAACGCACGACAGAACAACAACAGTTGATATACAGGATAATCCATAATAATAACGTCTTGTTGTTGGTGGGTCAGTACATACAAACACAATTAAGGATTATGATTGCATAATTATAAACAAGTCATAAACGTTATAGCATAACGCTTCTTTTAGTAAGTGTTATTCGGTTTTTGTCATGATAAGTTAGGGTTAGGGTTAGAGTTAGGGTTCATGTGTCATGACTGTGACATGACAGTGTCATGTGTTCATGTCACTCTTATGTAGATACCTTCAAGTAAAGTGTTACCGTTTAGTCTATCAAATGTCAGAAATGGTGAAAAATGACCATCAGTGTTTCCCAAAGCCATGATGACATCCTCAAATGTCTTGTTTTGTCCACAACTCCAAAATAATTAGTTTACTATCATAGAGGAGTGAAGAAACTAGAAAATATTCCTATTTAAGAAGCTGGATTGAGATCATTTGCACTGTTTTTTATTGTTTTGTTTTTATGACTCAAACCAATTATCAAAATTCAACTAATAAATCTTTGCAGCTCTAGTAATATGGTCCTCTGGAGCCATGTACACGTGCACCACTACTCTGACTCTTTAGCTGCTTTACAATGGCATCTCCGTGAAAAACTTGACCTACACTAGCGGCTCTGTGAGGCTGCACTTATAGGCACAGCGATGCTGGCAGCTACATGCTAACATCCACACGCATGACAATGCTAACATGCTGATGTTCAGCAGGTACAATGTGTACCATGTTCACCATCTTAGTGTTAGCATGTTAGCATGCTAACACTTACTAATTAGCACTAAAGACAGTACAGCTGAGGCTGATATGGTATTGTGGCTTATTTTGTCATGAACCAAAATATTGGACAAATCAAAATTTAGACATGATGACGGTGTTGGAAAACGTTTAGGATCACCAAACGTATTTCAATTCATCATGAGGGGGAGATAAATATATATTTAGCCTAAATGTCATGGCATCCAACCAATGGTTGTTGAGACATTGCACTCACAACCACAAATGTGAACCGCATGATGGTGCTAGAGGGAAAAGTCAGGGGATCATAAGAATTCATCCTCTGGTAACCATGAATGTCTGTACTGAATTTCATTTGTTTTTGGCGCATGAAACAAACTTAAGAAATGGGGGGAGACAATTGGACAAGACAAATTGTGCAAAAATAACATTTAAAATATGGTAACAAAATTCAGCATGTAACTGCACAAACATAAATAGGTGGATCCTTTTCATATCATTGATTTCTTTGTTTCTTGTGGGCCCTATCTTGTGTCAGGACACACACGACTGGCTACACCTGTAACCTGCAGATTAACGCTGCTTCACAACCTGGCAGGCATGAACAATGAGCAGGAGTATCCAGGGACAGGCGTTCACACAAAGAATCTCTGTGGGATTAGGGTCAGGTCCGAATAATGTGCCACTGAGCTGCAAGCAACAAACAGGACAAACACACTGTAGCATTTCTGATGTGAGAAACTGTGTGAGAAACCTGTAAAATGGTGTGTTTTGAACATATTAGTGTTAAAACACATTTACTGAAACCTCATTTAGACATTCTTGTAATGAAACGTTTTTAGAGAAGTACGTTTTAAGGCCCGTGTGTGTCTGGCGTAGTAAAGAGGATTAGATCTCTCCCTTATCAGCTGAGAACGTGGCAGCCGGTTGCAGTGACATTAATGTGACAGTAAACACAGGAGTAGACTCATGCCCAGAGGCTCTCTGCACCCATGTATAATCTGGTGGATTTAATAATAATCATGTGTGCAGAAACACCCAACGTAACGGCGTAAACATGAGCGTGCACATGCAAAGACGACGTGTTGGACCTCATAAAGTGATGATAATCACATCTGCTTTCTCCCATCAACATTTACACATACATGTCATAAAACTGTCATGCACGTTCAGGACGTATTTGTTGTCATGACATACACAGCGATGCTTAAAATTGATACCCACTAGAGATTATGTGTGGTTTATGCTATAATTCCATATCAGGTTATGTAAAGCACTCTTCAGATCAAGAGGAGGGAGCGAGAGATGGCAAGAATTATAGACACATGGAGATGGAGAAGCAAAATGACACCATCATGCTAAGTTGTCATACAAAAGGTATAGCTCCTGCTGATGCTGTATACAACTGTGTATGTGTGTATTCCCTATGATAGGGAATACACACATATACATATTTTACCTGAAAATAGCTCCACACTCATTCAGGTAAAATCCAACTTTCATCTCTCAGCAGCTCTTTATCAGGTCTAGTGGGACTGTGTACACATCATCCCTAATGTGCACGTTGTGTTCGTGCCAGTCTGCAGTGAGCCACTGACACTATGGGCTATTGAGCAGCAGTGACTTGAACATTGACACTGTTATCTAACCAAGCAATGCATTATTCATTTCCACTGCTTAGTTTCCTCTAAGTGCAATTTTTACGTATCTGCTTTGGTGGCAAAAATGTATTTTGTCTTCTTCTGTAGTCTAGTCTTTTAGGCCCACGTGCCTGGCTACATTCAGATATGACTAAACGGTAGGATGATGCTGCCCACGCACTCATGTCCAACTTCTATCACCATAGTGCACCTGCTGTCAAAGATAGCGGGGTTTGAATGAGGCCACCAAAATGTTGAGGCTATTTGGCCGATAATAAACGACTAACGCTGAATGAATGAAAGGCATACTAACCGGTTTCCCCCAGGTCAAGTTGTAGACAGAGGCCAGCAGTCGCTTCCTCACTCGTCCTCCCGTCATTCCCGGTTTCCGCAGTCCCCCCGTCCATCTCCCGGACGCGGACGGTTCCTGACGACGACGCGAAGCCGTATTCCTTCCTCAGTGAGAACAAGATGAGGCGGTACGTGCTTCGAAACAACGTAGAAATTCTGTCATTTCACCTTCTTCAATATTTACTGCAACAATGAGGCTACATAACTCCGCGAATGTATGCTGGTCGCTGTATATTTAGGCAAACGGTACGCAGAGACACGTTCAGGTTCAGAGCCAGCGGTGCTGATCATCTCTGCCGCCGCTGTTGTGCGTCATCATTCTCACGCAACGGCTGACACAGCATCATCTTACTAAGCTCAACATTATTGGAGATTATTGTTATTCATGATACCTCTGCGAAGGAAGAAGCCATTTTTGACATTTTAAATTGTAAATAAGATTCTGTAGGCTATTTAACGGGGCGACCACCAGCATAATATGGGATCCTATTTCCGCATGAAAAGAAGAAAAGAACTTGCTGATAGTCATGATGAAAATATAAAAAACTATTAAGCCTAAAATTATGAGATTCTTCGTCAAATTGTTTTGTCAGGGTCTAATTGTTCTTCCACAGTGTAGGATAAAGTCGAATACATTGACAACCTTTTTCTTTTCACTTAGTAGCCTACACTTCCGATTAATCCTATTATGAACATGACAAATATGAAATTTGCCAAAAGGCAAGCATGCCATTCAATATATATGGAAAATAGAGTTTCCAATAATGCGTTCATAATTCAATATTTACTTTGGTTTAAATGTACCTTCAGACATTCTCTTCAGAAAATGTCCATTTCCCCTACAATTACTACAGAGTTATTTCCAGGAAACTTCCTGGGAAATTACTAGAATACTTGTATTACAGAACCTTAAAATGCAGTTTTAGGACATACTGTATTACATTATATAAACAAAATGGACTGAGGCAGATTTACTTTACTAAAATTGTAAAGCATTACCAAGGAAGGAAACATACGCATTACTAGAACACTAATCATAAAGTGGTTTACATTTAGCAATGTAAAACCTTGCACTAGCTTTAACATATATAAACAGGCTATTTGAATACATTCATACAGATATAAACAAAACGTATCGATATAGTAACCATTCACAAAGCCAGAAGGTGAGCGTTACTATAGCTTGAATTAATTATTTATTAAGTGCATGTAAATTGACAAATTAATGTCCTGGACAGCATTTATTTTCCAATTTCATCACATGATAAGCCATGAGTTACAGATACAATAATGGGCCCTTCGGCAAGTTAAGTGAAAATAATAATAGTTGTCAGTAGCTTGTCAGAAATCTGAAATATATGGCATTCTATGTCCTTAAATTAAACGGACATTGACACATGAACAAACATGTCACTTAACATTCAGAAAGGACTGGATGGTATTTGCATTCGGAAAGAGGAATGGCTGAGTTTAAAGTAAGATGTGAAGGGTCTCTAGTTTGCATAACTAATGAATGTCCTCTCGTGTGGTCCTATGGGTCTGGCATGGGTGTGTTCTGTGGGTTAGTTGCACGCTAGGGGTCATCAGGCCTGCCTTCCCCAATGTTGGGTTTACAGACAGGCCGTCACTGGTCCAGACACACACACACACCAATACCCTGAAGTCCATGGGAGAGGTCAGGAGTCAAACAAACACATGGGAGACAGTAGTATTACAGGTACGTAGGCAGGTCCTTCTCCACCACCTGCAAAGGGAAATAAGTATAAATGTTCGATACTGGCACCGCGAATTTGATAACGGTTCCTGAATGATATTTTTTTTCGATGCCGATTTTATAAAATCCTTAAAAAAAAAAAGAAAAAAAAAAAAAAAAGAAAAAAGTCAGACATTATGGTACATGTTTTTTTCCCTGCTCCTTAACACCGATGTGATGCACACACTGTAGTCAAGCTTCTCAACACACACACACACACACACACACACACACACACACACACCTGTGTGTAACGTAGAGTTTTTCCTGCATTCCTCTATTTTAAGACAGCCAATCAGCAGCATTATTAGATCTTGATACAATCTTGATAAACTCATGCTGCATGCGTATTGGCTCGCTGAAGCTGATGAGATTTACTTCTAGGTATTGAAATTTGATATTGAATGACAAGGCATTTCCGATACTCGATACTAAAGAGGCAATTCGGTGCCTAAAAAGGATCAAAGTTCTCAGCAGAGTATTAGCATCAGTATAGGTTGAGATTTAAGAAGGTTTAACTAAATCAAAACAGCAGAAAGCTGCACCAAAATCATATGAAAGTTGCCACATTCACAGCATGCACAGAAATATTAGAAGCACAGCGAGCGTCACTTACGCTGGGATCATCTGTCGGCCCGTATCTCTTCACCACTGCTCCTTCTTTATTTATCAGAAACTGTTGACGAATAAGACATCAACAAATCAGCACATGCATTTTTCCTTTGGTTTACTGAATATGCTTCTTAAAAAGGGGAAGGTGGCAACTCTCTCAGCAAGTTACCTTTGTGAAGTTCCATTTGATGTTACTGTGGAGAAAAAACAAAAATATATTAACACATCCTGTCGTTTCATCCTTCAGTCCTGGAGCGCAGCCTCATTTCAAATTGGTTACAACGGATCAATATAGTGACCGGTTTACAGTGGGACAATTAGCTATACTGTACAATTCATAGAGTAACTTTGAAAGCCACTCCTGCAACATGATTTGCAACTATCCATTTGTATGCTCAGTATATGACACTCATAATGTATGCAAAATATGGTGAAATGCACTGCTTGACGCTCTGTGAGTGTGCTGATTTTTGCGCCACTAACACCACCTATAAAGCCTGCATAGAGTGGATGTTTTATACTTTATACTATTAGACATACAAGAGAAGAAGACAAATGCTGGTTATTCACAGCTAGGTTATTAAGGTTACTTTCTTTACAACACAAATTATATTGGTATAGCAGCATGTACTCCAACTACTAAATTGATTTAAATTCACAGAGCTGCTAGTGTAAATGAAACACTAGCTCACAGTTGTTGTTGTTGTTGTTGTTGTTGCTGTTGTAATGAGTTGACCATGATAGCATAATCTCTTAAACTGAAATATTTTACAACCCCACCCAAAGCGAATGAGAAAAAAAGAGGAAGAAATAATTGAAACTGAACAGGATGTGTATGACTCACATCTGGGGTAAAAGTGAAAAAGTTAACACTTTGTTATGAAGAAATTATACATATTATACAATATATCAAAACATTATTTGTATCACCATCCATTTCCAACGTTTAAGTGATTACATGTGGCTGCTATTGCTCTCAATGGACTTTTTTTTAACATTTACTTTAAGCTAACATGGGTCCTGTTTTTGCTAGTTTTGGCCATCAGTTATGATTACACTTTAATCACCTAATTAATTGATGAGATATGGGAGATATAGTGACTATCAGCATTACAAAACTGTTAAAAGTCCTCACACACTAAAATGGCATTGGTGAGTAAATTATAAAAGGAATTATGGCTATAACTATGAAAAAGACCAAGGCTGTAATCTTTCTTTCCCCCTTTTAACTACAGTATTTTAACTACAGTATGCTGCTTTTCTTTGCAGGCTGACATGAATATAAAACACACATCCCGCACTTTTAGAAAACAGAAATTCATTCAACTTCTCACACATAACTGTATGTTACAATGAATGAAAAACAATCAAATGCCCATCCCTAGTGCACTGGGTAGTTATTCTAATCACCTCTCAGTGATAAATTCATCTTCCACTAAAAGCTGTTACTCATTTTCTGTACACAATGTCAAGAGACTTTTGTTACAGAAAAATAGCACAATGACTCACTTTCCCAGGGTTCCCTTGCCTTTGGGCTGTGCCTTCATCCACTTCCACAGCGGGTGAGCGTTGTCTCCATTCACATCAATCTTACTGAAGAGGTCAAACTCAGCATTGTAACCTTTGGCAAACTCTTTTATCTCTGCATCAGTCCCTGGCTCCTGGATCAGACATAAAAAAATGAAGTTAAAAAAATCGGAAATATAAAGTTATAAACATAAAGCTGGTTTGTCATCCGTTTATTCTTTTTACCTGTCCTCCAAACTGGTTGCATGGGAAGCCCATGATGCGTAAACCTTTCTCAGCGTAGGTGGCGTGCATTGCAGCTAGCTGAGTGTAGTTTACCTTGGTCTTTCCTCATTTAGAGGCCACATTTACAATGATGCACACACACTCTCTGGCAGGGGAAAAACAGAACAAACAAGAGGTTGAAATGAGAAAACCATTCCGCAAACTACTGCTTATTTGTGAAGTGTAAAACATGACAACTGGAAGAAATGTTCTACTCTACTGCTGTTCTTTCAAACTCTATGAAAGTCATTTACTTATTAGACCATAGGGATACATGACATGTTATTTATTTTACCTGTATTTCTCAAGAGACACATCATTGCCATCAATATCCTTGGCAGAGAATTCGTAGATTGACTTGGCACTCTGCCAGTCTCCAACCTGAGCACACTGCATAGAGGTGAAGAATTGAAATGGTGTAGGTGAGTTATAGTGTGTGATTGAGGAAGACAGCTGAAGGCAGAGGTTTGCCAGGGCTTAAGTCCATAAGAGCAAACCAAAGGGCAAAGGTAAGCTCAGGCCTGAGAAATAAACAAGACTAATCATATAAATGGGGTATGGTAAGACAACTTAAAGCAGGAAGTTGCACTTTGGCCCATGTGTTTCATCATTAATGCCCCTTCACTTTACCAGCGATGGAATTTAACTAAGTACATATACTGAAGTACTGTGATTCTTAGATAAGAGGCAAAATAGAAATACACATGAGAAAATGAGGTTCAAAGTGTTAAAGACTTGACTGAGATGGCATTTTGTTGTTTACTTGTACTTTAATTGAGTCTTTTCTTTTCATGTCACTTTCTACTTCTATTCCACTACATTTCAGAGAGAAATATATAACTTTTTACTCAACTACTCCTCCTCTAGTAGTGTTACTTTTAATACTTAAAGTACATTTTCCTGATGATACCTAATGTTACATACTTTAACTTAAGTAACATTTTCAATGCAGGACTTTTACTTGTAACAGAGTATTTCTACAGTCTGGTATTAGCACTTTTATGTAAGTAAAGGATGTGAATACACTGGACTTTACATGAGTAACGTTATGAGGAAAGACAAAAAATATTTGATAATGGTAAGTCGTTGGCCAATTGCTGTTTTACAGCATTGCATAAACACGAGGAAACAAAGGAGAACACAATAGATCTTAGATCTGACGTCGATTTACATCACCTGGCTTGAAGACTAGCTATTACCACGGATTATTAGCAACTTTTAACTGTATCTATCTTCGCGTCACATCAGAGCTAACGTTAACGCTACAGCACAGTCAGCTAACTAGCTAGCTAACAACAACAGTCACGCTTTCACTAACAGAAAAATACCGAGAAATTTGACTTGTATTTGCGTGAGACCGAAGCTACGCGGTACTGACATTCAAACGCTAACGTCTATGGTTACGCCTCGGGCTTTTACACGAAGCTAGCGGTTAGCGTTAGCGGCTGCGTCAACATCGGACCTATAACTCTGTCACACCGCATTTAAAAATAGAACATCTAAATCTGACCTACATTTAGTTCAGCATACAGGCAGCAGCGGTCACACAAATGTTTTGACCACAGTACACACAACGAGATAGACATATATTATCGTGCTCTACATGCTTACCATACTTCTCTGTACTCCTCTGCTCCCTAACAAACCTAACAACACTGTCGCTCTCCAGAGCCGCATGGCGGTTACACTGACGAATGCTGTCACGTGATTTGTCAACAACACCGCCCACTGAGGGACAGCAGCACTGCACACTGCGCACTATTACTGTTACTGTTACTGTCACCACCACCCGCTTTGCCTTTCCGGTTTATTTTAATTTTATTAGCATTTTCGATTTCCAAAAACATAGTAGTTATAGAGTATTTTTGTTTTAGCTTTGGAAATTAAGCGTTTGTAATGTGTTGGTGTTACATGGCACTTGGCCTCTTGGGGAAGCAGAAACTAGCTGTGTAGAAAGAAAGAAAGAAAGAAAGAAAGAAAGAAAGAAAGAAAGAAAGAAAGAAAGAAAGAAAGAAAGAAAGAAAGAAAGATTGATAGATAGATAGATAGATAGATAGATAGATAGATAGATAGATAGATAGATAGATAGATAGATAGATAGATAGATAGATAGATAGATAGATAGATAGATAGATAGATAGACATGTAACATGGCTACTAATACAGTAATGTGAGTAATCAGATAAATGGGGGTAAGGTCAAGCACACAAGTCCAGACAACTAAAGGCAAGGAAGTTGCACATTGGAACGTGTGTCATCATTAATGTCCCCATCCTGAATTTACATACATGAGGCTCTTTAGCTGCGCCAGGAAGTTACTAACTTTGTCCGTCTGCTGTTTGTTGTTGAGCAGGTAATGTGACGTGGGGTTTTTAGGACAATGAGAGGACAGACAGACGTACTTTCTTCCTTCTTATAGCAGCCAGTATGATGTATGTGTGCTCACCCACTCACTGGGGAGCAACCATGTGACAGGATGACTTGGGGAATATGGCATTTGACTAGGCCTACTTGCCTAAACATGTTTGTGCAATGGGAAAGAGTCAGTTGTTTTGGGACATGCAGCAACAGGCTAGGCTCCCTAGAGAGGGAGAGTGTGGGGCAGTAGGGGAGTAGTAATGGTATTCTAACATTTGTTGCTGCAGTGACCAAGTTCACCCTTGTGGGTCAGTACATTTATGTAGGCTATACTGTAGCCTACATAAACTCATTAAAATAATATTTCTTATTTCACCTAATAGGAAGTCAATATCTTTTTGGCCACTGTATATCTACAGACTTTACTCAGCAGGTATGAACATGCAAGAATGATGATTGATTTTTCTTTTTTGTATTCAGGTTTTTGTCTATATTGTTGTCCAAAGGTTAAAATACAGTACTGATGTTTCAAAGTGATAAACAAATATATAATGGTACTGTAGTGTATTGCCTTTTTCCAGTTACTTAGCATACATGAAAACATATTGAACAGCAACATAATGGGTTGTTCATGATCATCATTTTATTCTTCTTCCAACAGAGGGCACTATCTAACTGTAGGAAAAATTGCTGTATAGAGTTCATAACATTCATATCTTTGGATGCAACATGAAAGTTATGTTGAGAAAGAAGGACAAGATTGAGAGTTTAGAAACGTGTGTGGTGTAGAGACTAGAGAGTTAAATTTTTTTTGAAGAGAGGATAGAACAGACGTTTGCCTGTAGGAGGGACATGCAAAGTTAAACCAGTCTGATGTGCTTTTTTTTTGTTATACACATTTATGCAAATCCATCAAAACCACAGGATCTTCTTTTTCTTTTTACTGCACGCAAATTACTGCACATAAATTAGGCCAAGGACTAATTCATTCTCATGCCCTTGTTCTGGGATGTTGCTTTGAAATAGACTCCAGTGGTCTGACATCAGCCTGGTGCCACAATTAAAGTCCCCATGAAACAGCATTTTGCTTCTTTAATTGGATGTATTCCCTGCTGAAACTGGATACTGGAGTGTGACCTAACACACAAAGGAATCACTTAAAGGTGTAAACCAACAGGTTATCAGTTGGTGCATTCTGTTGGCTAAGTTTGAATTTCAAGAGAGGGTAAATAACAGAAATCGGAACAAAAAATAGGAACTAAAAAGCGAAAAAATATGAATAAGACGAGGTACAAAATATCAGATACCTAAAAAAAGTCAGAAAAGACGGTGGAATGACGTACTTCGAAGATGAATATATCAAAGTATTTGAACATGAAAAAACATATTACTGTAAGATACCAACAGTCTGTCACGGAACACTATCTATTACTTTTAGTGTGATGAGATGGCAATAGGACTTAGGATTTACATAGTTTTGTTCAGTACAGTGTTACATGTCGTCAGACCCCATCATCGCTGAGGTTTACGGTGTAGGAAACGTGATTTGACCAAACTGACATGCCGTCTGGATCACGAGGGCCAACGAGAATTAACTAGAAGCTGAATTCACTGTTAGTGGAGGCAGTGGGGTTTCTGTCCTCTAGCACGCACACATGCATGCTGGCATGCACAGTAAGTGTGCTTGGGTGATGTTGAGGTCATGTCTTGTGAGGAAGAAGCTTTTAATTGAAACTACCACAAGTTTCCAGTCAAAAAAACAGTTCACATATAGCCAATTAAAATTTAAATGAAAGGGGTTCTGCTGTAAAAGACATCTGTGCAATCAATGTGGTGCGTGCGTGTGTCCGTGCGCGCATGCGTGTGTGTGTGTGTGTGTGTGTGTGTGTGTGTGTGTGTGTGTGTGTGGAGTAGAAGGAAGACGCTCTAATTAGTAGCTGCTCTGTATTTACTGTCAAAGTGCAACTTTTTGCCTATTAATTATACACCGTGAAATTGACACCATTTATATTAAATGCATAATGTGAGGCTGAACTAATACCCGAAAATAATGTAAAAATATATGTGCACCTGTTGCACGCACACATAAATGCACATGTGCACAGACTCGCTTTAATTAAAACGATGAGGATAATAAGGTGACAGCATGACATTTCACACTGCTGCATGAAACGGCATGTCATCCTAACAGCTGTACTGGACATTATTTATTTGCTTGTCTGTTTACCACAGCTCACTGGTTGTAAATAAATGCACCTTTTTCCCATCTAAGGCAGAACTGGGCAGCAAGCCAACAGCTGTTAAAGGTCAAATATGCAAACCATTCATGAACGCTGCAGGCATGTGTAAGGAAAAGCAAATCAGGACATGTTAAAACAAAATAATTATTGCACACATACTGTAAGCATTAGCACAAGTTTAAGACAAACATGAGAAGACAAACGCAGAGAACTGAAAGTGTGCATTTGTTCTGTCCACACACAGCTGGTATAGTGTATGGTTGACATCAAAGTCTGCAAGTCTGGGTTACCTCTGGTCTAAATTACTGAAAAATAGCGGCACATTTATTATCATTTAAATGATGAGAAAACATATATGTAAAATAATGGGTTATAATGAATATGAACAGATGGAAAACACAGGAAAGGAAACAAGTTTCATAAAAAACAACGTTGCCTAGAAACAACCTCTGCTAAACCTGACTCCCCCGACCACCCCCACCGCCCTACACACACACACACACACACACACACACACACACACACACACACACACACACACACACACACGCCCACGCACGTGCACACACGCGCACACACACACACACACACACACACACACACACATGGACACCATGGGAGATAAGATCAGATGCTTCAAGAAAAGTTAGGGTTATTTTTCTCTGTTCCTAAGCAACAACTTTGCTGTTTACTTGCCTTCGCCATATCTCTGGCGGCTCCGCTGGAAATTAATAGTCAGAGACAGAAACTAAGTTGACCACAAAACTTTTGATCAATTTCTCAGAAGTTTGCTCTATTATCCGGCGCAGAGTTAAAATTGCCATTAACTGGGTCGAACCACTGGCAGTTATAATTCCAGGATAACTATGCTTTGTGACATAAACATTTTGCTGAATTGCTGATCAGAGAAATCAACTCAAAATGAATATAACATTAAATGTTCAGGTTTGTGACTTTGAACGAGTGCAAGCTAACATTACTACATTGACAAAATGAATACATTTCCTAAATTGTCAACACATATTGCAAATGTTATATTTTACCTGCAGTGTTGGAAATACAAAATGTGCTCGTATCGTATCGTGTCTCGTATCCCAACACCTTTAGCGGCGTATGGATGGTCTTGTAATTATTATCCAGGTATGCACGTTGCTCTCATATCATAATTAAATCAGGATCATGCCAAACAGCCTCGCTGATCTGAACACCTACACCACATTCTTGCATGTTTAAAAAAAAAAAAAAAAGAAACAAAAGGAGTGTCATAAAAACAGATGGCAACCTATATTTGCATTGGCATAGATTCTTTTACATTTAACCCTCACACTCTGAGGGGCTTGGTTGGCAAGGCAACAGATTCTGCAGTCTGTTTCACATGACTGCATCTCAATAGTCCAGCTCAGCCTCCTCATCTCTCCATCTTTCTTGAGTAACACAAGTAAGACCAGGCAGGCGTGCCATGTGTTCAAAGCGTCAGTGTTATGCTGACAGGCAATTGGCAGCTCAGTACATCCCATATCCATATCCCTCAAATCCATCCCCAAGATACATTTAATACCTTTCGCTTCCACTGCCTGCTGCTTGTAACCGTTTGAGTCTTAAATAAATCAAATATGTATAAAACATTACATTTCCAAAGAGGTTGTTTCCCAAACCCTTATTTGATATAACCAGTGTAGTGAAAATGCACTCTCTTACACAAGAAATCTTTAAATGTGCAGTTACACATCGTCACTTTGGTGATACTTTTCAGATAAACCAAAGGATTAGGTATTCCTTTATGAGTTGATACGATTTTTCCTACTTCCTAAGCTGAGTAATCCATTTAAAACCCCTTGGATCATCTGAAAAGCGCCATTAGGCTGAAAACAGGGCTGTTTTTTCCATCTCCAAACAAGTTGATGTTGATGTTGTTTTGACGTTGCGACGATGTGCGTCTATCACACTGCAAATGTAACCCAGACTTTAGAAATCTTGCAGAAATGGGAATCCAGATTATTGTATGACATATAATGTATTTGTATCATGGGAAGAAATACCAAATGCCGGATACAAACAGAGGGTAACAGAGTGTAAATGACTGGTGCCCACTTCATTGATCTTGGAATCCTTGTTTACTTTAGCCTGCAGACGTTGGTGGATGCAACACATTTACCATCTACCTTCATACTGAATTTACAGCGTAGAAAATGCAAAAAAAACAACAACCTTTCCTCGGGTAATTATTATTATTGGACCAAAGTGGTCAGATACTAAAGACAGAACAAGAACTTGAAGAACAAAATTAGAGCAGAACTTTATAAATGTCTGCTACATTCAGAAACAGCATGCCTGCGGTTGGCACAAACACAATTAAAAAAAAAAAAAAACCTCTTAAGCTCAAAAGACAAAAGATTTTGTGTTCTGATGAAACAAGAACTGAACTGTAGCTGCTGTAACTGAAAGTGCTACGTGTGGAAGAAAGCAGGCAGAGGTCATTAACGCTTTAACAAGATCCTGAGAAGGAGCTGGTGTTGACATCTTCAGGGACTAACTCTTAGATAAGAGGCAAAATAAAAATAGAAATGTACATGAGAAAATGTTCTTCAAAGTGTTATAGACTTGACTGAGATGGCATTTTGTTGTCCAACAGAACTTAATCCCAGTGGTGGAATGTAACTAAGCACATCTACTCAAGTACTGTACTTAAAGTACTCAATGCATAAAAATCCTCACATTTTAGAAACTGGAAACGGTCAAAACAGTTCTGTCAATCAACTAAGAGTTTAATCATCAAATCATTTCAGCAGGACTTGTAGGCCTGTAGTATATTGTTGGGTAGTTTAATTAATAAACTACATGTGTTTTGTGTGCAAAAATCTTAATTTGTAAAGTAACTAGTAACTAAAGGTGTCAGGTTAATGTAGTGGAGTAAAACGTACAATATTTCTCTCTGAAATGTAGTGGAGTAGAAGTAGGAAGTGGCAGGAAAAGAAAAGACTCAAGTAAAGTACAAGTACCTCAAATTTGTACTTAAGTACATTTTGATGATACTTTTAATTAAGTAACATTTTCAATGCTGGACTTTTACTTGTAACAGAGTATTTTTACAGTGTGGTATTAGTACTTTTACTTAAGTAAAGGATGTGAATACTTCGTCCACCACTGCTTAATCCTGAGCACAGCCGACTCTGAAATGGTGTCATTAGTCCATCACAGCGAACATCAAGTCGGCATTAATATGTTTCAAAGTTCCATTGTCACTGTGTTATGTAATGCAGCTTTTCGTGCTTATTGATTTATAAATCCTGCCGTGTGTTTTCTCACATCTATAATCTAACTTTGAAGGTTAATTCAAATTTGATGTTTGTGATATTGTTGTACTTAAAATGCTAAAATCAGTGGTATGGTCCTCTAAATGACAAAATGACGTAGTGCTTTCTCACTGAGAGAGAAAATCAATACTATTCTCATGTCTGTATGGTAACTGTGGAGCTAGAGCTAAAGATCTGTTGGTAGGCGTATTATTGAACTTTTAAAAGAGCCAGGCTAGCTGTTCCCACGCCTAATGCTAAGCTAGGATAATCACCTGCTGGCTCTGTCCCTTCATGGTTAGCTCAGAGACATGAGAGTCCCTATTTAACTGTCAGCAAGAAAGATAAAACACATATCTTCCAAAATGTCAAACTATTCCTTTGAATCCCATGAAAACACTAAGTGAAAACAACAAAAATCAGTTAGGCTATGAGGAGGTGTAGATTTGGACAAGGGGTTAAATGTGTGTGTGGATAAATAAGGTAGAATAGGAGAAAACTTCCAATTACCAAATGTGACAAGCTGGCATGTATTTGCAAAAATTCAAAGCAAAAATTACTTGTTTTTTTAATCCTCAGTTCATTTGCATTCATTTTAGACTACATGATTTTTCATCATGGGTTATGTTGTGACAGAAATCTTTGGTGTTTAAAATGTCCATGACAAGGAGCATGTCACGCGGCTGGAGTACTCCTGGGGCCACTCTGCTCGTACCTGAGCGGGGATGGCAGATCTGGAGGCCAGGGTTAAACGTAACATTTCACAATGTCCACAGCACTGTTGTAGGCGGGTCACTGACTGT
Organism: Gymnocephalus cernua; assembly: GCA_023631565.1. Lineage (NCBI taxonomy): Eukaryota > Metazoa > Chordata > Actinopteri > Perciformes > Percidae > Gymnocephalus > Gymnocephalus cernua. The sequence continues at coordinate 16,068,244 of CM042436.1, forward strand.
CAAGTCCTAGTCATGTCTCGTCGCTAGCAGTGATGACGCAGTGATTAGTAACGATTCTCTCCGACCAATCACTAGTCTGCAGGTTGTCACCTTTTGGTATCGCCTCAGCTCACTTGGAACCTCGACATAGGTGATACTAAAAAAAGTACCTGTTGGCAGGTACCAGGTAACGGAAAACCAAAAGAGGCGAGTAGAGTCGAGGTGAGTCGAGCAGGTACCATGAGGTAGAAAAACGCCATAAGTGTATTGTTGTATGTTGTGTATGTTGTAAGTTATTATATGACCTAAAATTTTGTATATGCATATCTTTTTGGTTTCGTAATAATATGATATTGTGAAGAAGGGGCAGGATATGCTTCCGTCTGATCCTTCTCGGACTTTGCCTTTTTTTTTGTTTTGACAACATACTGTTGATGGTTCGAGATAAATATAAAAACAAAAACTTTAAAAAACTTTAAAAAAAAGTCCCAGTCGAGTCACTCATCAATACCTGAGTTTGAATCCGAGTCATGAGTCCAGAGAATAGCGACTCGAGTCTGAGTCCAGAACTCGAGTACTCCATCACTGCCTATTACACATAAAAGTAGTCCGAAACTTCATCCAACTTCTAGAGTCCTATTTCATGAATGCTCACATCCGATTTCATAAATCCTCGAGTCATCAGTGCGCTAGTCCTAGTCGAGTCACAAGTCTAGAAAATAGCGACTGGAGTCGGACTCAAGTAGGAGTCCAGGACTGGAGTACTCCATCACTGGTCCATAGTCACTTCCCTTTTCCGCTGTTATGCAAAGTAAAAGAGCCATTTGGCAAGACAGTAAAATGTCAAATGTTTGCCTTTTAAAGATTTTATCAAAGTGTTCGAAAAAAGGTTCTGCATCAACTGAGTGTAAAAACGTCTCTGTGATCCTGTGGAGGGTTTTGACTAAATGTCAAGCAGGCAGTAATTTCCCCCTTTCTGGTCAACATATCCCTGCCTCTCCTCGATTATTCTCATCCCCGGTGGGGACTAAATGTATCCCCCCCTCAAAGTGATCATCTACTTCACCAATAGACCATTATATACCTAAAATAGAAGTATTTTAAACTAAGTAAAGCGCTGTAACATGAACAGTCTATAGTGCCATAGAACAATAAAATCCGAGCAGCAGTTGCTGGTTGTATTTAGCTGCTACAGAGCTACCAGCGGCGGTTTTTGAGCCGCCAATAGGTGACTGTGAGCCGGGTACAGGCACCGCTGCGTTATTATGGAACCAACGCAACTTTGAGGCAAGACCTGCCCTTCAATAGCATTCACACGCTTCTAATGGCCAGGCGTCCATGCTTACGCAAGGTAATTTGTTCAGGTCCTATCCCCTGACCAGTCGGCTATCCTAACCTTAGTCTATATCCTTCATGTTCCACTTCCGGTGGAGGGTCTGGCAAAGCGAGACTATCCTAACCTTAACTTCTTGAGGCCAGAGCCAAACCGCAACCAATCAGGCTGCTTCGTAGGGCCGGACTTGCTGAGAAGTTGCGTGAGATCCATAATAATGCAGCACCACCAGATGACGGTCCTTTCAGGGGCCATGGTAGTTGAGTTTAGCCAGAAAAAGTGAGCGTCGTGCAGCGATGACAAAGTTTAGGCGCCAAAATGACTGGTTAAGGTTAGGAAAAAGATCGTGGTTTGGATTAAAACACTCACGAGGAACGAACGAGCGTTTCCTGGGTGAAAGTATTTAGTTTTCGCTGCAAAGTGAACTCCGCTCTCTGGCTTGAAAGCGCTGTGTTTTATGTTAACATAACCCCCCCTCCCTCCCTCCCTCTGCTTTTTTCACAAATTGCACCCTGCTCCCCTGATTGGCAGATCAGTCTGAAGGCTCTACGACTCACATACACACAATGACACCAACATGGCTGGAACAAGCTCCAAGCTTGTTATAGAAAATTGACTTCAAGGAACAGGCAGCTGCATCTGTTTCCTAGAAGTCAATTAATAGATGAATGTGGCAACTCACAAAGGTTTGGTCGTCTGAGGAGATACAGTATTACCGGTTCAAAAAGAGAACATGAGTCATGATAAACAATGGCCAAAGTGCCTCAGTTGGGAATGCACTTGTTAGGACACATGGCATTTTAGCACTATTAAGACGCGTGATGTGCTGCTGGCTATCGCAGCACTGCACCTCCACTCTAGATGAGCTTTCAAAAGGGGGGGATGAGTGTATCAGCAATATCACAAAGAGGAGAGTAGGAGACCTCTGTTCACCTGCTGCCTCACAGCAAGACCCACCTCTGCAGCTGTCTTTAAAAGAGGCCTTTCTCTTTAATATCCGACTATTATTTTTCTTTTGCTTCCCTGAATATTGTCCCTTAGTCTTTTTTATCTGTGCCTCTGCATTTGCCTTCTCTTCTTCCTCCCCCTTCTCGCTTTCTCTCTTTGCGGTCCACACCCTGCTGTGTTTCCCGTCTTTCCCGCAAGCAAATTAGTTTCTCTGTAATGGTTTCTTCTCCCCACCTTCACACAAGTCGCATGCACAAGTGCAACAATCACCCACGCAGAGAAATGCTCAATTAACCATGATGTCATGTGACGGCTCATATCACCCTGTAACAATGTGATAAAACACTGGGATCTGCTGTGATGTATAAAAAAACTAAAACGTATAAGCAGTGTACACAAAGTTGATTTACTGCAGGAGTTCCATTTTTCTGCTGCTTGCTTCTACTGAGCCTGCAGACACACGACAAACCTTTAATATGTACTTAAGATTGAAAAAATAGCTGATGAATATTATAGCTGCAGAAGATATCTAAGCTTTGCTTTTGTTCTTAATATATCCAGGGTCCTCCAAACAGACTTAGAGGAGATGCTGATACATGTATGGGATAGTGGGGGGAAAGTAATCAGTAAATCCCACCTCTACGCATCCTCTTTGCAATCTTCTCAGACCTTTCTAGATATTCCAACAGGAATTAACTTGGTAAATATCAAAAAGACCCTTGAGGCCTTTTCAGCACATAACCAGTCATGACTTTTATCTTTCTGTGGCTTAGAGGTGCTCAAGCTTCTGTAGAAAAGATGCCCTTGTGCACTCTGATTCTATGGAGGATATTTTTGTTCATAATTAAAAATTAAAAGTCCCAAAGACATAATGAAAGAATATTATTTTACAACACTACTAGGAATAATCTGGGCCATAATTCAACGTCAAAAAATGTCAAATGTGAAATGCCAAATTGAAAATTGAAAAGATTGAATTTACTTACTATTTTAAATTTCACTTTTTTCACTTCTGTACTTAGCTTTTTTCAATTTTCTTTTTCTTTTTTAAGTTTTAATTATGGCCTGATTTTTCCTAGAGGTGTAGTAAAATAATACTATTTTTTAATTGATCGCTCTTCATTTTCTCTTTAGACTTTTAATTTTAATTAGAAATAAAGAATATCCTGCATACTCTGATGGGAAGATGGGAAAAAAAGATAGAATGCTGATTTTGTATGGAAATCCAAAACATATTTAGCTTGATAAATTGTTTTCTTTGTGTGTGTGTGTTTGTGTGTGTGTGTGTGTGTGTGTGTGTGTGTGTGTGTGTGTGTGTGTGTGTGTGTGTGTGTGTGTGTGTGTGTGTGTGTGTGTGTGTGTGTGTGTGTATGTTATCTTCTTGACATATTTAAAAATAAAATGGCCACAGTAGACATGCGGTACATCACCTTTGCTGTTGCAGCAGGGAAATCGAAGTCCATTCCCAATAATCCATCTCAGTGATCACAGTGGGCCAATATTTCTGTTATCCTCATACCTTTATTGTTATTTAATGAGAAAGCTGTTGCTTGTCATCAATTCCACACTCCCATGACTATGGAGCATAATCAACTAAGGAGGTATATGTTTGCTATGCTATAAATCAAATTTGATTGAAAGAATAAATGTTTGGCAGGGAGTTTTATCATCACAGTGAACAAAAAACGTGTACATACATTAAAACAGGCCTCCCACTACATTGTCAGACTTCAAAATGTTTGGAGAATAGTGCAAATCAAGTTGTATCTTCTTCTGTGAGTGTCCACCGTTGACATTAGATAAAAGACTAGTGTGGACAGATGGAGCTCTTTCCCTTTTTTATTACGTTCTATGTGCATGAAGGCATGTTGTATATGAAATAAAATATTTGATTGAGTATCTTTTGTGCTTAGTAGCCTACTGAGGGAGCCATGTGGGTGGCTGTCACCATTGGAGTCCATCCTTTATTGGTTCATAACACTGATCATTTGCATAAAAACAAGAAAAAAACAAGAACAGGTCCTTTGAATCTCACTCAATTTCCACGTTTTTTTTCACATGCTTACAAACTGTAATAAAGAGTTTCATTGTAATTTGTATTCATATTACACACTCTGTAGAAAGACAATGGCTTTTCTGATGGCATTCAATTTACCGTAGTTGCCACCTGTATCTAGTTAGCTGGAGGCTGGTAAGTCTCCAACTGTAGTTTGTGGGAGTGTTAACAATATAAATAAAGCTGTGCTAAGTGTGGCCTGTTATTGTCTCACCACCTTAGGTCCTCCTCCATATCAAACACCCTCACCACTAGGATGCCATTGTTAGCACCTTCGGGTAGGCCAAGAAATATAATGGGCAAAGACAGCAGCAAGGACACTAAATGTATATATGACAGACACACACACACACACACACACACACACACACACACACACACACACACACACACACACACACACACACACACACACACACACACACACACACACACACACACACACACACACACACACGCTGCACGTCAAGTTAGATGGTTCAGAGTTTTCTTTTTACATGCAGGCTTTTTCACATCAGACAGAACTGTAACTTTCAATACAATGTCTCCTAATGGTGAGAGGACAATTCAACAATTGATCAAGCCCTTACTTACTGCTGCTACGCCTACCTGTAAACATTTCCCTTCACGCTCTGCTCTTACTATTACACATTATGCAGTTAATGGTGAAAGATTTACAACTTCAAATTCGTAGTAATTTTCTGTCTGTGCCGGATTTTAATCAGCTCTAGCTCGCTTGCTAATTAAGCTACCATAGCTCCACCAACTAGTTGAAAACACAGTCTCTGGCTGACTTTTTATGTTTCCGGCTGACTTGTTGTGAGAAACCTGTAAAAGGGGTCTTAAAACGCCTATGTTATGCTCATTTTCAAGTTCATAATTGTATTTAGAGGTTGTACCAGAAATGTTTCAAAAAACACCACATATTTGTTGTACTGCACATTGCTGCAGGGACATGTAAGTAGTTCTTTTGTAGATTATGGTGTGTTGTAGCAGTGTTTTGCCATTGAAAACGAGCTAGCATGCTACGGTTAGCCACCACGTTTCGGCTAGTGACGTAGAAAGCCCTGCCGATTCTGAACAGCTCACCTGGAGACTGAAAGCAGAAATCATTCAGAAACCCGTATCTCACTCAAAACAGCATGAATATTTTTTTTTCCAAGTTTGTATGCGTGTGGAAGCACCAGAGACACAAAATAACACCCAAAATCCCAGAAAAAAGTGATTTTTTTCATAATATGGACACTTTAAATTTGCACTTACACATAAAAAAAATTCATTGGATAGGCTCATAATGTGGTAGTCATTTAAAGATGAATTCTCAAAGAACAAGTTTGGCTGTAGAAATATAGAGTTTTATTGCAATATTCAACATTTACACATAGACCTTCTAGCTGGTCAGGCAAGAGATTGAGTTCAGACACCAATATTACTGTAATACACAAACGCCCTTGGTTCTCTGATTAGCCAGTTTCTTCGAAAAAACATATAAGTATTTTGTCTATAAGCTACATTCAAACCTTGTGTCTAGGCTATCTATGTTTACTGTCTACTGAGAGTAGAAAACTCTGTTTTTAAATGGCCCTGCACCTTCACCCAGTAGCTAAAAGCAGGCAGCTTGAGTGTGTAAAACCAAAAGGATAAAAACCTGCCAATACAAATACAATACATTGTTTAATATTAAACAAATGGTTACGCAACTTGTTTGGCTTGTGACCCCTTTCAAAAAAAGCGGTCAGGTCTAATCTTCACTGACGAGTTATGGTTGAGGCCCCACAGACCTAATTATTCTGTTATTACACAAAATATTAGAGTTAAAATGGATGTACTTGTGTAGAACATTGTTTTTTTTACTTCTTTCCTCTCCTGTTAAAATTAAATTAAAATGTACTGATATCAGCTTTAAATCTGACCAGCTATGCACTTTTAGAATTCAGAACATAATGAGCTGCACAGTGCAAATGTCTTGTTATTCAACAGCACGTTGATCTTTTCAAAGCTTTTACCTTTTCTTACCTCTGTGCCGTACAAGAAATACCAGCATTGGTTCACATTTTCATGGTAAAGCAGGGCAATGAGTCATCCGCATGTTGCCCTTATAAAAAACAGACGGAAGCATTGTTCAGGGCGTATTGACTCAAGAGCTTTATTAATAAAGGAGCCTAAAGGTTCCTCGTTTCATTTCATTCTTCCTATTAGCAGAGTACTTCACTCCCACAATTTCCTTCCTCTCCCCTTGGGCTTCTGAGCAACCAATTCAGAAGCAGCAGGATGTTTTTTTCTGCAGCAGAGAGAGAATTAAAAATAGGCTATAAACACGACAAAGTATTTTCCTGAGAGAATAAACAGCAGCAAAGAAACCGACGATACGTCACCAGAGGTTTTAGAATCAAGTTGCAATCCTACAGTACCACCATTTTTAGTTGTCTTTAATGTCCTAACTAAACTCTGTGTGATGATTTACATGTCATCTCTAAATAAATAGACCTCCCTTGTCAAGCCAAGAGACGGTGTGACTCCAGGAAGAGAGAATAAAGCGGACATCGTTCAGTAGTTTCAAGAAGTATGGACATCTGTTGATTGTGGTACTAATCAAGCTCCTCTTGTCCCTGAGCCAATCAGTGTCTGCCATGATTCATTCATCGATTTATTTGTATTGGTGATGAACCCAGGCCGTTGTGTTTATCTTCTTGTCAAAAATACACAGGGTACCATTTGGTCGCGCTTTCCTTTCTCTCTGTCTGTCGGAGAGACGCTGTTCATTGCCAGCATATTGTGTAAGGATTAATCATACTGCCGTTGTTGACAGATTGACACATTGTCACACACTTGTCAAAATGCCATGCAGCGACAAGTGATGGAGATAAGGCACTTGCAAAACACACACACACACACACACACACACACACAGACACACACACGTGAGAGTATAAATGCTGGCCGAGTTGATCATGAAGTAACCAAGTAACTGAAAAATGGAAAAGAGGGAAAGCTGTATTTTTGACATTTAAGAAGTACATTATGAGACAACTGAATGGAAGTCAGTGACATTAAAGTAAACCATTTAAAGGTACAAAGGTATATTGTTTTTCATGTAAAACAGGTGACTTGACATGACTTAAAGACTGCTGGTGTTACTGGTAATTTGATAGACTAATATACATTTATTGTACCCTGCATTTTGTTTTGCTGATGCTTACATCCATCCATCCATCCATCCATCCATCCATCCATCCATCCATCTTCGTCCGCTTATCCGGGGTCGGGTCGCGGAGGCAGCAGCTCCAGCAGGGGACCCCAAACTTCCCTTTCCCGAGCCACATTAAAGGTGCAGTAGTTAAGACTTATAAAAAAAGTCATATTTGCTGAAATGTTCGAGTAGAACTACATGAAGCAGGTAATAAAAAAAAAAAAAATCCGGCCCCTCTGGCACCACCTGTTCAGATACACCAATCAGAGCCAGGGGGGGTCTAACCGCATGTCAATCACTGCTCATGCACACGCATTCATTCTCCCTTGTGGGGGGAGGGGCTTAGGAGACAGTTTTGGGCTTTAGCGGAAAGGGGGGAGGGACTGAGAATGTGTTGATGTTCAAATTTTTTGGCTAAGTCCTGGATCTTCACAATCCTACCTACAGCACTTTTAACCAGCTCCAACTGGGGGATCCCGAGGCGTTCCCAGGCCAGGTTGGAGATATAATCCCTCCACCTAGTCCTGGGTCTTCCCCGAGGCCTCCTCCCAGCTGGACGTGCCTGGAACACCTCCCTAGGGAGGCACCCAGGGGGCATCCTTACCAGATGCCCGAACCACCTCAACTGGCTGATGCTTACAGTTTTACTTTAATACCTGCATTGATAAATATCCAGCTCTGCCTAAGCTACAAAGATATAACTGATACCTGATGTATAATTTGACCGGCAAAGTACAACCATACTTTTAAAGTTCAAACACGTCATTAACAGTTTGGTTAGGTTTAGGTACAAAAACTACCTTGTCATTTTTAGGCACCAAAGCTAGTTAAGTTTAGAAAACAAAGCTAGTGATTTGGGTTAAAATCAGACGTTACGTAACTTCCAGGTATGCATATGACGCAGCATGTGAAGTACTTCCGTTTGTTCAGTTACGTAAAAAAAAAAACGCTGTTTACTTTTATTTTCAAATGGGACATGAACCCTGGTCTTTGTGGTGAAAGTCCTGTGTTTGTTTGCACCACCCCAACCTTTCTTATTGAAAATGTAGCCGTTTTACAGTAGCCGCAGCCAAGCTGGCGCATCCAAATGTGACGTCATGGGATTGCCATGAGTATTTATACTCGCGCGTGGTGGTCGTGACACTAGTTGCAGTCTTCTCTTGGTGGCGCTAAGGAGCAAAGGCTACTGATGTTTTTCTTTCTAAGGACTAGAAGAAGAAGAAAAAGATGAACAACGGCAGAACATGCAGCAGCAGTGCCGTCAATGCTTCGATTTGATTCAATGAGCTACTTCGTCAGATCACGCCTTTCATTCACCATAAAAGAACTCATCTTAACCCAGTAAGTTTACTCGGCGAGTCCTGGCATCCGGTTTCCCAGGAGCTCGTTCATGCTTCCTGTTTCCGGTTTGTCGCGCGGCGCTGAAAAAAATAGACTGGTGCGCGCCCTCTGCTCGCGTGCTGAAAATCGGACGCGCCGGCAGGAAATTACATAATTTTGATGTCACGACGGCGCGCGCCACCTCCAAAGCGTCAAGCATAAATGACATTTTATACTTTGTCAACTCCTGCTTTGCCTCCGTAATAATTACGGTAGTCCACTAGAGGGTGCTGCGACTTTCTGTCGGGCAGAAACCTTGTATCTCCACATTCCGTCATTTCAATTTTTTTCATAAATAAATGCTGTTGGTCACCCCTCCATCTGTCTGTGGGGTTGACACATTTAAACAGGGATGAGGTGATTTTGTCTGACTTAGGTAAATAACTCAATTTCAAATCTGCCTTTTTTCATTTACTGAAAAGCAATGGTTTTAGACATAAAAGGTTTTCACCCGACAATCACGATATTAGACGGAATTGAAGCTTGAACAAAAAAGTGTGTTGTTTTTTCAGGGGAGGACAGTCTCTTTGAATATTTCACAAGCTGAGGCGCCCTGGTTGCCAAGGGGTAAAGGCGCCGACCATGGACTGCACTGTCCCTGTTGGTGGGTACCTTTGTTGCATGTCTTCTTTCTGAGTCACATGAGAGCATCAGCTGTTGTTTAATATCTGGTGGATAAAATACCAGAGGTCTATTAGATAACCCCTGGAATGTCATTCAGCATGTGGCATACTAGATTGCCCTATATGAGCAAGCTCATATAAGCTGTAGGCATGGTATTGTATCAGTAGAGAAGAGGTGTGGTATATTGGCTGGTGTGTTATATCCTGCGCAGTGGTGAGGGTGAGTTTAAAGGTCCCATGGCATGAAAATTTCACTTTATGAGTTTTTTTTAACATTAATGAGTTCCCCCAGCCTGCCTATGGTCCCCATTTGGCTTGAAATGGTGACAGGTGTAAACCGAGCCCTGGGTATCCTGATCTGCCTTTGAGAATAAGTAAGCTCAGACGAGCTGTTCTGGAATCTCGCTTGTTATGAGGTCATAACAAGCGAGGTTACCTCCCCTTTCTCTGCTTTGCCCACCCAGAGAATTTGGCCAACCCATGAGAGAGAGACATCATGGCTTTCAAATAAGCAAAGTGGCAGTTGATCAAGGCCACACCCCTACGCTCCACCTTGCGCCCCCCCCACTCTCCTCCTCAATAGCTACAGACACAGAAATGGCACATCCTGAGTAAAACTCAGGTTTTCGGGAAAGAGACATCAGATATAGTATTAGGGGACCACCGAGGCCTAGATAAAAGCATCCAAAGAGCACCATGTCATGGGACCTTTAATGTCTCTTTGTTAGCAAGGGGTTTACTCTGCTGGGACTGAATGATGGTAAGAAGAATTAGTGAAAGGAGAGCTGATCCGTCTTAGTTGTGCATACTTTGTATATTTACTGAGCACAGTCAGACTGTGGTTGAGGGTAAGTGTAGTTTATGAGGGGCCATCTGGGACATTATTCACAATTACCTAACACAAGTGAAATGCTCTCACACACACTACTAAAATGCTTTCTTTTACACTACTGAAAAATGATACGCTCACATACTATACTGAAACCTCACACATATACTGTACAAGTGAAATGCTCTCACACACTATTGAAATTCTCTCATATACACTACTGAAAAATAATACGCTCACATACTATACTGAAACCTCACACATATACAAGTGAAATGCTCTCACACGCTATTGAAATGCTCTTACTACTGAAACACTCATATACAGTACTGAAACGCTAGGATTTCACTTTCAATATATGAGCGTATATTTTTTCAGTAGTGTATATGAAAGCATTTCAGTACTGTGTGTGAGAGCATTTCACTTGTATGTGTGTGAGGTAATTGTGAATAATGTCCCAGACAGCCCCTCACAGCATGTATACAGAGCCCTTACTCTAAGCTGTATTGTATATTATTTCCATAGGGTAATAAAACACTACTAATAACTATTGTTGACATCAACTATAGAGCTAATTTCCCCCAGGTGCAAGAAACATGCCCCACACATACTGAATCTTAAATCCCTTTCACACATGCACTGCAAACCTGAAATTATGTATATTACATTACCTGGCCGAGCTGTATGTGAGAATGTAAATATCCGTATCAGTCGGATCTTAAGGCTTTTTTATGGCTGTGCGGAGGCTCCACACAGAGCTTTTGCCATAGCCTACATAAGTGGCCTGATGTTTATACTTGTGCGCTGGTGTGTGCGTCGAGCCGGCATGTGTGTGTGTGTGTGGGGGGAGTGGATGATAGAACGAGGGAGAAGTGAGAGAGTGACGGCGATTAGCTTCGGAGCGAGTAGCGACTCTAGAGTCATAGTGAGAGACACAAAGTGTCTCCCCTGTTCTTTCTGACAGGTTCTTTCTGGAGCAGGAAAAGTTAACCCTCTCCTTGATTTCATGTTGTTTATGGAGAAGGACAACCAGGAAATGCATCAGGGGAAATGCATCAGGGGAAATGCAACGCTACCAAGCCACGGCCGAGCGCCGTGCGTCGCTGCAACGCGTAGTTACATTTTTTGAGAGGTGCACGTCAGGCTACGGCGTAAGGTCCAGCGTAGACGCAGAGGGGTCTGCGGGGGTACGCCGTCGATTCGACGCACAACCACAAAAAGGCCTTTAGGCTACATTCAAGGACATATGCATATTTCAGACCAGTTAATTATCTAACTGGGGCCAAAAGCCGTGTTTGGCATTTAATTCCTCACTTCCTTTTATCTATATTTCGGCATTATCATTTTCAGTGACGGTCTGCAGCCATGCCAGATCAATGTATTGAATGCTTTAGAAGTTTGTCACAGTTAGTGTAAAGTCATAAATAACCTCTAAAGGGTCTGAATTTGCACTTCAGGCAAGTTTTGTCCATTTCCAAACACTTTATTAGCGATGAGCAATTTCATTAACATTTAGAGAAGCTGTTGCTGCATGCTGTGCTTTCAGAGGATTTTAATGGTTTTAACTGAGCTGAGAACATCTGCTTTATGTGTTAACTGTGCTCAGAGTGTTTGAAAGTGACACATAAAAATAAATGACTTACTCCTTTATGTGTGTTTTTGTTGTTCTTGTTCCTTTCTCCTGTAGGCAACTGTTTTACAGATGGTACAGGTCTTCGCTCCATCATGTACCGTCTTCACCCCCTCTCCATCTGTCTCCTCTTTTTTTTCTATTTGTCATGTTTACTTGCACTATATGTACACTCATGGCTTATGGTCTGTTGGTCTGTATATGTGATAATCCTCAAACAAATTTATCATCATAACTCCGACAGCCGACACTGTGCTTCCATTAGCTGTGTGCTTGGTGTTTGTTTACCTTGGTGCCGGCGGTCCCTAACCAGATGGGTCGGTTGTCTACAAGCCATAAAGAGGATATCAGTTCGGCAGCAGAATGAGCGTCATGCCAACCGACGCACTGTTAGTGTTATTCTCTGATCACTGAGACACTAACTTTCAAGGTTTGCGAGGAAGTTCCTCCACATGTGCAGCACCAAGTGATATCAGTGAAAACTCCTCAAGATAACTCAACCTCATTTCAGCCTTATGGAGGCCATGATGACTCACACTGAAAGCTTTTGATTTTATGACAGGCTTTAGCTATAATCAGCTCTTAAACACAATTGAAGAGGCAAATGTGCTAGGTTTAAGTTCCAATAACAAATCTATTGAAACACAATGAATAAGCATTGATAAAAAAAAGATTGGTAAAATAGAAACCCAGCAAGAATAGTGTCAGATAAAAGATTTATGGGAGAGAAACAGACAACGTTAAATTAACCAGACAGAATTTCCAGCTACAGATCAGAACAACTGAGCACTCTGATGGTAAAGAGTGCTCCACATATTAGCATTGCACTCCTATAACACTGGTGTCACAATGGACAGTTAAGTCCAGTACCCTTGATCAAAAGGATCAAAATAAATATATTGCAGAACCAGAGATATCATCTTTTTTATTCCATGCATTCTTCTTGCTCTTTAAAACCTGGCACATACACTACCCACCAATGCAGCTGGACAGCCCACAGCAGTGGTGAAAGAAGTATTTAGATCTTTTACTTAAGTACAAGTAGTAATACCACAGTGTAAAATACTCTTTTACAGGTAAAAGTCATACATTCAAAATCAAAATAAACTTAAAGTACTGAAAGAGAAAGTGTTAATTATGCATGGCCCATTTCAGAATCATTTTATTATAATACTGGATTATAATTATTAATTAATTAATGTGTTTATCGCTTTAATGTTGCAACTGGTAAAGGTGGGGCTAATTTACACACCTTTATATATTGACTGCCAGGTAGCTTAAAGCTGGGGTAGACAGTTTATTTTTGGCATTGTTGGAAAATGTACAACCTTTTAGCATATTTTAGTTCAAGGTAATATCAGAGAGAGAGAGAGAGAGAGAGAGAGAGAGAGAGTGCAGCGGTGGTCAAGTAGCTAGAGAGTGAATGAACAGTCCCTCCAGAAGAACGTGATTTTTTTTGTGATTGTTGCGGGCAAAAATCCTTGATTATGCGGCACGTTTTCTTAAAAAATGCGATGGAATATGCAAGATATTTATGCCATTTTATGCGATTAAATTGTGGGAACTTGCAAAAATTGCGGTTTGATGAAAAAGAGAAAAAAGTGATTCCCCCAACACCGTGTTCTCAGTAGGTGAAATTATGTCACTTCATAACGTTCCCATGGCAACAGGGGAAAATGGCTGCTCTTGCGTGAAGTAAAACGCAACATTTTTCAACTTTCTGCTGAGATATATGTGACCTTTTTGCAACGAAAATGCGGGGATTATGAAATCATGCAAGCCCCGCATATTTTGCGTGGAAATCGGCAATTTATGCGGCGAAAGTGCGGCGTATTTGAAAAAATGCAGCCCCCGCATAAATATGCGGACTTTGGCTGATTATGCATTGAATTCTGCGATCGCATGATCGCGTTTTTCTGGAGGGACTGAATGAAGAGAGGGAGTGGTGTACAAAGCAGTGAATCAGAGGAAAACAAACTTTTTCGGATTGTCGCAATCACAAACACACTCACACCTTTGCGATAAGGTTCTGCATTGTTGGATGAGTGAATGCAGAGCTTCATCCTGTCTGTTAGTTAAATGTGTATATTGATATGAGACGGTAAGGGGCAAAGTGGCGGTTTGGAATGAGAACGGACCCAAAGGCTCTTTGTTAACGCCCACAAACGTCCCACACTCACCAAAAGAAAAAGGAAAGAGAAAACCCAGGCAGAAGGCAGGGTTTCTGCAGAAACAGACACCACCACATACTTCTACTGGGTCATAAGTGATGCTTGACAAGGATTACTTTTGTATTAGTCTATACATTGTTTTTTTTTTTAGGAAAGCACTGCATATTATACCTTTAAGTTTTCAGTTTCTCAGAGAAGAATTCAACCCAAATCAATAGGGTCATTCGCTCCCATTACACTTTTGGCACATACTGTGCAAATAAATGAGCTCAATTGAAGAGACCAAGGTGCTATTTTCTTTTTTGTGCTTCGTTTGTGCCTTTAAGACCTATGACAACGACAGTCGAAGAACATCCAGTGGTGAATAAACCTTAATGAAGGCAATGCTGCTGAAATGTGTAGGTGGACTTTTGTGACATTTGCGCCTATTGTGCCTTATATATAACCAAGAACATAAATAGACTAAATAGACCACCTGGTGTTTTTCCATCTTGGTTTTCATATTTCTGGCAGTAACGTTAGAGGATGACAGCTACACAGTAAATATCAAACAGCAATGTCACTTTAAGGTAGCAAAGCCAAGGTGCAGTTTATTGAGTCAATTAGTACTTTCAGATGTAGAACTGATCAGAGGTCTTAGCAACGATGTTCAACCACTCACAGTGTGTCTGTACCTCAGCTGCAATTCCACAAAAAACATGGAGACAGATTTCAATTTGAATCCCCAACATGGAGGAAATTGTTATGAGAAATACACGACAAACATAGTAATCTACATTAAAGTACATTAAATCAACCTAGCTGAGTAGTTAAAGACTGCACCTCATAACATTAGTACCACAGTGGACACCATTTGCTTCCAGAGGAGCTTTAATTCCACTCAGGTGGCTGCCATAAAGAAGAATACCTTAATTCATCCTGCAAGGGGAAATAACATTTTCACTCTGTTGGTACACAGAGGCCTGAAAATACACAGAGAACCTAAACATGCAATAATGGAGAGATGTCCAAGTGAGGGGAGTGCCAATAAAAACTCTCCAGCTACCAGTTCATTTTTAGTAATTTTTAGACCACACTGGACCTTCCAGTTCAAGTCCCAGCAACCCTACGGACTGAGCTAGTGCCACCCCATAGAATCTAGTGTTAATACTCAACCATTCATCAAGAAGGAACAAATTCGCTCGTTTAAAGTATGAAGGGGGAGGAAAGAAATGTATTGAAGTATTTATACCATGGGGCTTTGACTTGTCTGAATCAATTTTCCAACATTCCAAGTCAAAAGGGCAAGGGTCGAAAAGCCAAAGCTGGGGTACAAGAACATAATACGAGTCTACAGCCATGCTAGCAGCTCTGACATAGTTAAAATGTTTATGTTGATGCTGATTGGCTGAGCTGCCCCTAGCCTAGGAGTGAAACCAAATTAAATTGCCATAGTCAAATATGTCAAATATGGGAATACACTATTGAAAAAAAAAAATCACCAATGTGTTTACTATCCGAAAAAAACCAGGCAGTGTCAAAAGTCTACAGTCCCAACTTCTACTTATGAGAAATGTATCAATGTTTTTTAAAACAACTTCCATTAGAGATGCGGCACAGAACATGTTATAAAGATGGCTACATAATGCTAATACATGAAACCGCATTTTTTATTATTCGTATTTGCATTGTAGAAATCCTCACATACAACGTGTGACAAACACATCAATATTAATGTATATTATGTATTTTTTCTATCAGACTTACTGAGCTGTAATTACGTCACTTCCTGAGAGCCTCCTGGCCAGTTGGACGCATTACCATGGCGTTCAAATTAGTGGGAAAACTGAGCAACTAGTCCCACCATGCTGGTGACAAAATCATCCATTAAATATGTATATATGTATATATATTGAAGCGATATTGGCAGTACAGCACTGGCTGCTCACGCTTGTCTGATATGAATGACCACATTGCATTGTGGGATATAAATGCCCTGTCTTACAGCATACTGTAACATTTCACTGGTAATAAGATCAACATAATAACATTAAACTTAAATTAAGAAATAAAAATCTTCCAAAATATCCCAAATATCTTGGGAATGAATGTTGAATAATGTAGCTGTTATAGTTTTAACTGACAGCAAAATACATGGTGCATGCAAGTTTTATTCAAATACATTAGTTTACAATTTGTGCTGAGCTTCATAAAAAAACAGCTTTAAAACAATGTTGATTTGATAGGTGATAACATAAAATAATGGTGTCGTCAACTACAACCCATTTCAGGCACATTACATTTCACATTACACTTCTTCTCTTTAGCACCTCCAGTGGACATTTGTTTCTTGAAACTGTGGCAGAATGTAGCCTGATACGTATTTGTGGGGCTGCAAAAAAACTGACCAGAGTTACGTATATCTCTTGAGATCAGGTTAAAAACATCAGCGTGGCCTCCATCAGCAGGTTCAAAACTCTTCTGAGACGTTTAGCTGAGTTATGAGTCACTTTCTGTTTGGAGGGTTGATAAAATGTTTTACTCTTCATCCTAAAAGAAGACAGAAACATGATGGGACTGAAAAACACAAATGGCAAAAGGTGGGATTTGAACTCACAACCTTCAGATCGTGGAGCAGTTTCTCTTGCAGCTGAGCACTTAGGACTCCGAAAAGCAGGTGCTTTACATCTGTGAAGCAGGTTGCAGGTTATTTCATTGATAGATATATGTATTACAATAATTTATATTAACTTGTTTGATTAGTTAACTTATGTCTTGGAAAGTGTTTGAGGAGTTTTTTCAAGGATTAGCTGAATGTTTAAGAGGTTTTAAGGGACAACAGAAGGAAAAGACAGACTTTGTTTCTCCGAAGGTAATGAAGGTGCAGTTTCTTCACTCTCTGGGTGTTGGTATTTATCACCCCCAGAGGTGGTCCAGTGGTGAAGGATGCTTGACAGACAACAGGTAGATGTGGGTTCAAACCCCACCTAAGGTATGCCACACAGGAGTGAATGTAATGAATATAGGACTTAATTTAAACTTGTCTATTTGCAAACTCCAAATTTCCAACCACAATTTCAACTTGTGAATTTCAAGCATCGATTGCAAATTTCTGACATTGATTTCAACTTGCACATTTTCAACATGTGAATTTATATTTTTTTTAATTTGTTGTTTGGTATAAGTTGTTGTAAATTCTTATTATTATTAAAGTATTGAATTATTTTAAAGTGTAAAACCCCTTAACATGTAAGGGTTAATGCCCGACGAGGTGTCCATTGTCATGTATTAATGGACGACAGCGAGGTGTGAACCGTCCGGCGCGCAGCCCAATTATGGCGGCAGCAAAATAGGAAGTGAGGGGACAAACTGGCTGCATTAGAGTGTTCAGTTGTGTTAGTGCCTTTTTTAGCAGTGAAAAATATAGTATACTGTATACATAAGTTACTTAATTTTGATTGTGATCATTCTATTTAAGATGAGGCCCTACCACAAGGCTCCAGACCAGAGACTGAGGGAGAGCATGCAGAGCATCACGCAACAAATCAGACTGGTACGTTATGAGGGTGGTCAGTTTTAGAAAGTTACTATAATAAGGGGTGGGTTTGCCTTTTTTCTGCCAAACTGCAAACTCCTGGCTTCACAAGGGCAGTCCACAAACCAATCACAGATTCTGCGTCCATTCTTTATGTACAGTCTATGGTTAAGACTCACTACCTTCTCCCTGGCCTGTATTCAGAAGTAAAATGGCTGTTGGGATGAATGGGTATTTGTACCTGTTAATCTTGAAAATTGGGGAATCTGATCCTAGAGCCAGAAGACAAAATCTAAAATTCAGAGTAAAGTTGGTGGGCACTGTCGGATAATATTATTAAGTTATCATAAAAGTATGTTCATGCTTTAATGGTTTTAGTGGTTAAATAAATATCAAAATGTAAATCGAATTACATGCACCAGGAAAATCATAAAAATAAATGCACGCTCACAGAGGCATATTGTGTATTTGAAAACATCTTTTTGTGCCTTTTCATTTTCTCTGTAATGACAGTTTTTTCTAGTGTTATGGATCTAAGAATAACAAATTTGTCACTTCATTTTCATCCATGCATCTTTTCATCCATCTTTGGTGTGTAATAAACTTTACAGCCTCACTGGGATGCTAGCTATAGATTTGTAGTGATGTTAGAGTAAATTAGCGTAGCTCATTCAGGGCCAAAAAGGTTAGGCATTTCTTTAAAACAATCAGAAAATAGTTGACTGATTGGATGTCTAAATGGATGACTATAGTGGATGAGTCACACTCCTGAAGCACTAATCTAATGGCTCATCACTAATCTATGATTGGCTACAATCTATTTTTGAAAGTATTTAGAACCCTTATGTAGGTCTTTGTTGAGCCACCATAGACAGCAATTACAGCTAAAAGCCTTCAGCATTTTTCTTGCAGGTGCATTGGAGCCACTCTAACTCAATTAGGTTGATTGTGGCACTTCAACCGGCTCACTAATAATTCTGCATGCTTACATTATGAGATGAGATGAGTGTTGTCATTGTTTGCAATGAAAGTAGCCTGCTGTTATTTATGTGGCATATCTTCATCAAGTCTTTGGATACAAGTTAGTTGTTGCAGTTTTTAGAGATAGTTGAACAATGAACCAAATGTTTAGCTGGACATCTTTCAACTATAGGGATCATATATATATATATATATATATATATATATATATATATATATATATATATATATATTCCTTCTTTAACAAATCAGACTGTATTGTACTGGGCAGGTTCCAGATGTGAATGGTTAAACTAAAATGTGGTGTTCCTGAAAAACAGAACAGTATCAAGCACACAGAAAATGGACACAGGGAAGCACGACTCAAAAAATAGTAAAATACAATAGTTTATGTAACAATATAAATAAACTCAGCAACAGTGTCCACTAACGGCAGGCAAAAGGGAAAATCCAGGCTAAGCTGTACACATGGGAAACAGACGATCTCACACTGGGGAGATGGGAAGACAGAACTTAAATACACAAGGCAGGTGAGTCAATGAGCAACAGGTGCAGCAAATTAAGGCAGGGACAAAAAATCACATAAGCGGGAAAACTATACAACAGGAAGTAAAACTATAAAACACCACGGAGAAATGGCAACCTTCAACATAAAACAGGAAGTGGAAAAAGTAAGCAGAAAATGTGAATGAAAGTGAAAACGGTAACTTGACCAAAACCGAGGCATGACAAACCGTACAGAAAATGACTTGACTAGATGTCTAGTAGCTCAGTCAGCAGGAAGTTGGGTTGGGGACTGAAGTGTTGCTGGTTCAACTCCCTGTATCTAGTGCAGTGTGGACTTAGTGCTTCTGAGCAAGGCACTGACCCCCCCAACCGCTTGAGGCACCTGACCAGTAATCACAGCCCCTTCACTCTCTCCATTCCTATAGGACCTGAGCATGTTTGTGTATTTGCTAGTAGTGTGTACACTCATAGAGAGACCTTTTGTACATCCAGCCAAGCAGATCAGACTCTAACCGCAAAGAGAAATATTCATGCAAAGAATCAAAAACAAAAAGTAGCCACTCCATTGGTCTTCTAACTGTGTGTGGAAATAAACAACAGCATTTTAATGATCCTGTCATAAACAGTAATGTTAAAACGGGAATTGTAAATTCTCATTAGGACAAACAGCTTTTTCTGTTTTTGTCTGTTCTGTTTTCTTTTCGGCTCAGTACCTACTGGACTCAAATTGGATGCTAACTGGGATCATTTTAAAACTTCATCTGAAATTGTTTTTCAGGAGGGAGAAGTCATGTAGTCATGCATGATCTGGTGCTTCCTGTGTTGTGGTGCTTTATTGTACTAGTCTGTGTCTTGTATTGTTTTGTCTGTGTTTTCTTTTTGAGTTCTGAGTTTTGCGTTTTAAAGTATGTATGTTATGTTACATTTATTGTAAGGGTGCTCCGATCAGGATTTTTGAGGCCGATCACCGATTGCTGGAAGACGTATCGGCCGATACCGATCACCGATCACTTTTATGAACTGAAAATTACGCCATTACATAACAGTCACACATGTTTAGAGAATGTATCAGTAACTGTTTGGCTTTCTGTCCTAGCTCAAAATCTAAAAAATGTCCTTTCAAGGTTCAAGGTTCAAGGAGTCTTTATTATCCCCGAGGGGCAATTCGTTGTGCAGCAATAGAATGCAACATAAACAACACATAGACTATACAGAAAACAAAAACCCCATCAATAATAGACAAAATAAATACAAACTACACAGACATACACATCTCGCAATGACTTATTTACAAAGCCTATAGCAGCAGGAACAAAAGAGTTTTTATGTCTGTTTGTCCTGCATTTTGGCAGACAGAATCTGCGGCCAGACGGTAACATCTTGTCGCTGTTCAGAGGGGGGGTTATATCAGCCAGGACTGACTGGGCTTTCTTCAGAGTCCTTATCTCATATAGAGAGTTTAAGTCAGTCAGGGAGTTTTGGGAAATTTTGCCACACACTTTAGTTATGTATTGGAGCCTTTTTTTTTTTTTTGTTTGTTTTTTTTCAATCACTGCACATTTCTTCAGCACACACAGACACACACAGTCAGTCACACCGACACACACACACACACACACACACACACACCGACACCGACACACACACACACACACACACACACACACACGGCGAAACAGCTGTTTGAGCGGCGCCGGAGCTGCTAGCTACACGACTCCGCTCTGCCTTAGCGTTAGCTAACTTTGAAAACTCCTCATACTCCTTTCTGTGACTAACCTTCAAATCTCTGATGAGGTTGGTGGTGTTGAAATGTCTTTGGAGCTTTCCGCCTTGTGGTATTTCCTCGGTACACACGTTGCTACTCGCTAGTGTATTGTCTTTTTCCCAGATAGCAACGAGTCGGCGGACCACCAGCGGTGCTCCAGAGGCAGTAGAAGCGTCAGAATGGTGTAATCACAAACACGTTTGCCGGAGCACCACCGGTGGCAGACGCTTTTAAAAGCAGTAGCCGTCTTCCTAGTGTCTTCGTTCTGCGGCCGGCCGCGGGCCAACTGCTGTTCTGCCACCGTTCAGACACCTTGTAGAACTGCCAGACCGCTGAATGTAGGGACGCCGCCATTTTGAAAATGTTCTCAGGAGTAGTGCGCTCCTAATACATCCGTGGTAGTGCGTCATCTGATCGGCCTATCTGATCGGCCTTTATGGAGACCACCGATCAAACTATTTAAAGCCATTATCGGCCGATACCGATCGGTGGCCGATCGATCGGAGCACCCTTAATTTATTGTATTTTAAACGTTCATTTAGGGACAGGCATTGCAAATTATCTTAGGCCATAAATGCTGTGGTGTGTGGCATAGGTCTATAGTCCCTATAAATAAACATAAAATGAAAAATATTATGTAGACACACAAATAGCGTATTTCTGCTATGGACAAAATAATGAAAACAAAAATATTGGTCATGCAGCGAGGTGTGGGGGATTGTTGACTTGAAATATCTCATGAAGGGACAGTATTTCGGGCACGGCACAACTGGTCCTGAAAAATGGCCTGACATTAGTGGGCTGTTTTTAAAAGCCTGCAGAACAATGACTGGTCCAAATGACTCCTACGAGATGGCTGCTCATACCATGACGGATCCACCTCCATGTTTAACACCTGGTAAAAGACACTGTGGGTTGAATGCATTATTTGGCTTTCCCAAACAGAAACTGGTCCAGACAGAAAACAAAGACAATTCATGAATCTGTATTCATTTTTATTTTGCTCAGGTTTTAAGTTTTTACCCAATGTTGTGCATATTTTTGAGCTGACAATGCATTAACATGAATTGCAATAATGTCACAAATGTGTGTTTTTTCAGTGTGTTATCATGATTATTTAGTCATCGTCGTCCCCCCTCCACCACATTATGTAATTTTTTCTATCTTCAATCTTTTCTTTCTTTTGTGAAGACAAAGCTGCCAACCAGGCACGGCATGTTTTGGGCTGCTCCTGAAATGAACAGTGACTGTCAGGTCTTCTTCCACACAAGAGCTGCAGCTCAAAGTGATGAATATCAAGACAAACAACTTAAAATACTATATAAGACTTTACTCTTCACACTATATCTGCTTACAACTATGTTTATACAATGCTTACAAAATGCTAAATAGCAGAGGTTAATGTTGGGTTGCCAAATAGTTAAATGCAGGGAACCAAAAGAACTATTATACACAAATGCAAATGCATACCCATACAGTCAAACAGGGGAAACGGTGCTTCAAAAGCATGGCAGGAGAGTAGTAATAGCACTAGGATTGCATCAAACACGATTTTTTATTATTTTCATTCATCAATCTATCTGCTGATTATTTTTGATTAATCCTTTGGCCTATAAAATATCAGAAAATATTAAAATATGGACGCCTGGGTAGCTCACCTGGGAGAGCACGCGCCCATATACAGAGGCCCGGTCCTCAACGCAGCGGCCGTGGGTTCGGTTTCCGACCTGCAGCTCTTTGTTGCATGTCATTCCACCTCTCTCTCCCCTTTCATATCAAGAAAAAATTCAAATATATTCACTGCTCCAGATAATGACCGTTACTGTCGCATAAAAGAAAGAAAAGTAAAATAATCCTCACAACTGGAACAAGGAAATGTGATTTTCATCTGAAAAATGACAAAAAATGGTAAACAATCCATTATCAATACAGTCGACTATTAATTTCCTGTGGATCAGCTAATCGATGAATTGACTAGTTGTTCCAACTCTAAATAGCACATTATAGATAAAAGCACATCTTACAATGTGAGTTTTCAGTGTGTCTTTAAACATGTGACGCTGCTGTCTTCAGATGAAGAGAGAGACTGTTCCAGAGACTGGGTCCAAAACTACAGACGGCAGCTTTCACCACAGGTCTCTGTCACAATTTTGGATCCAGCAAGCAGCTGAGAGTCTGTGGATGTGACAGCTCAACGAGGGACACATCCTGGCAGTTAATACTGTTGGCCTAAATCAAAGTCAGTGGAGTGTACATGAGAAGATTTATGAGCAAACACTGGGAGTTTAAGAAACTTTCCCAAAACTGACTGGAAACAAGTGTGGGACTTGACATGATGTGATCTATTTTCTCTGTTCCAGTTATGACTAGCTGAAATGATTTATACTGTAGGCCATTGGCAATTTTAGACCCTTTTTAGGGGGGGTGGGCTCAAGCCCCCCTAAATTTCATCTCAGCCCCCCCCACACACACACACACACAAAAATATATATAATGATAAAAAAATAATAAAAAAACATTTACATTTTTGTTCTAAACCAATGTTTAGAACTGTAGTGCTTCTACATTGTAGCGCTACAATGTAGAAGCACTACTACTACTACTACTACACACACACACACACACACACACACACACACGCACACACACACACACACTGGCTACCTTTTCTATCCTACTGCACAGATCTGATAAATACTGGGCACATGAAAGCATCCGTGTCACATTCTCATTAGGGGATGAGCCCCCCTGAAGGTCTGATCCTAGAATCGCCCCTGCTGTAGGCTTATCTGGGCGAGCTGAGAGCAATGCCCTGCAGTATAGAAAAATGTTAAAACAGAGGCATAATGATAATTCAGCTTGCTTTCTTTGTGATTGGGATTCAACCTGTGCAGTTTCTTTGTCATGGTGTGTTTACTTTATTTTGTCCACTGCCTGTGCAAAATCCTCTCAGTGTAAAGACTAAACCTTTCTCTTCCACTAGAATTGGTAAATGAGTTTATGGTGGTATTGTCACTCCACATCATCATCAGTTTGACACCATCCAATGAAGGTGTCTGCACCATGCATTACACGAACATAACACATTAGGGAATAGGTCACGTGAGCGCCAAATTAAATCATTGTGAAGCTCACTTTAAAAATCAATGAGGCGCGTGAGATAGGCTATGAAAGACAGATCATTTGCAACACTGTGGGTGATGAAACAACAGCCGTTAAATGAGTCCCCCCCCGTGCCTGCGCAGGGAATATATGTATGGGAAATATCATGGGAAGCTTTCACAATCTTCTCATTGGCTCATAAGTCAGAGAGATCCCCGTCATATAAAGCGAGAGTGGGTCTGATCTAGCAGCACTTTTCCCGCTGGCAAGCGTTTTGGATCACACTTGGACTTCGCCTCACGGGAAAACACCTTTTACGCACAGAGCGCTTGGAGACTTTTGGAGAGGGTGCAGACGAGCGCAGCCGGGGATCACATTTTCGAAGGAAAAGAGTTATACAGCCAACAGGTTGGTATATTTCATGTTAGATGTGAAACGCCACGGATGGTAATGCGTCTTTGTTTGCGGTTAAAAATAAATAAATAATAAAAAAAAGTTATTCAGATTCGCCTTTGCTCATTTAATTTGAGGATTGCCTTGAGCAACGACTTAAAGTGATTTTAAGTGGAAAGAAATAGCAGAATGAATGATACAAATCTTAATAGCGCTCGTGCAAATCGGTTAAAGGCGATTTAAGGATTGTTTTTAATCTCACTATGTTTGCGCATTAGATTTCACATTTAATTAAAGTTCACTTTGGACATTCGTGGACACTCATTTAAAGTCGGTATTGCGAGAGAAATGTTTGCTTCTTGAATATTTACTCTTTATTCTTGTCCTTTACTGAATTGCTGCGTGGTTTAAGAGATATGTTTCAACTGAGGTGTAAAGACACAGCTTTAGTCTAAGTGTATGTCTTAAGGGGAATAATATTTAGCAAACCTCAACAAAATGATGATTGATTTTGTCTGTTTGTTATCATTGAATGTGCTTTCTCCTCTTCATGCATCACTTCTCTGTTTAACAGAGATACTGTGAGCTGAGGCGTCTGAGTGGGCATGTGGCTATTGGAGAAGCTCCGTAGCTCTGTGGAGAGCAGTGGGACACACTCCCACCCCCCGCAGACAGTCGAGGCCATTCCTGTCTCTGTTTATGCCAACGTCCTAACTCCAGAAAAGATCCCTAATTTCTTCATCCCCCCGAAACTTATTTGCTGCCCACCAGAAGAGTCTCTTACCCCAGAACCACAGCACTGCTCCACATTACGCCCCTCTGTGTCTGACCATGCCATCTGCAACCAGAGCCCCAGAGCTCGGAGCGGCAAGAACCCCTGCAGCCCTCACCTCTTTTCCCGCCTGGGGGGAGACGCACGCAATCTCCAGAAGTCAGCCAACCGTCACATCATCCAAATAGAGAGTGCCGATGAGCCAGGTGCCGGATCTGTGGACAGGGTCAGCGTCAACACTAATGCTGACCCCCAGTCACAGACTGCCATGTCTCTGCCGTACGTCCCCAAGGCTCAGACCTCTTATGGCTTCTCCACCCTGGTGGAGTCTCCTCACACCCGCCGCAAGGAGAGCCTGTTCCACAGCGACC
The DNA here is from genome assembly GCA_023631565.1 of Gymnocephalus cernua. Taxonomy (NCBI): domain Eukaryota; kingdom Metazoa; phylum Chordata; class Actinopteri; order Perciformes; family Percidae; genus Gymnocephalus; species Gymnocephalus cernua. The sequence goes on from CM042436.1 coordinate 16,093,788, forward strand.
CCAGCAGCCCTCTCACCTCCCCGAACTCCCAGAGACGCTCCCACGGGGGGACTCTTCTAGCCCCAGCTGACCCCAACCCCTACCGCTATTTCAGCGGTGGGGAGAGCGACACCTGCTCCTCAGCAGAGTCCTCCCCCTTTACCTCCCCTCTCCTGTCCCGCTCTGCCTCTCTCATACGCTCCATCACCCAGGAGACACAAGCCAAGGTGAGGACCGTTTCTGTGGGTATACGTTTACACGACAACGGTCTCGCTAGAAACGGAAAAGTTTTTCATTTAGCCTATACCTTTCAAAAAAGTTCCGCGTTCAGACACCGTTGTTTTGAATGGACTGCCGAGGCCCACCTCCACTGGGAGGTTTACTGTAGTCCGAGGGGTAGGTGGGAATGAGATTGCACCGCTTTCCCGTCACCGCTTAAAATCTGAGTTAGTGTCTGGCTCTGGTTTTGTGTACTGAAGTTGCATATTCAAAAGATTTCACTCCCCCCCAAAAAAAGAAAAAACCCGCTGTTGTCTTGTAAACAAACGGCCAGAACTTAAAGATACTTTTGCGTATTATGTGGAGAACGTTGCCGTGTAAACAGCCTCTGTAAGTGTAAGTGTGTGTATATACGGATTGGCTGCTATAAAGCTATTAATGAAACTGTTACAAAAGTGTTTTCCTTGTTCGATTCACCATGAGGCGTCTTTCTGTATGTTCACCAGTTGCTTTTTCTCTCTCCCTCCCTCCCTCCCTCAAGGTGTGGCGTGCCAAGCGCTCCCTGGCGCGCCACAGTTCTCTCTCCACCGATGATTGCAGCTCAGCAGACAACAGCCCCAACATGCAGCGCCGCCGCATGCGCTGCCCTCCCTCTCCCGCCTTCCGTGGATGTAAAAGCGGTAGCTCAGCGTCGAACCACCTGCAGCGCGAGCACACCGTCAACCTCCACAAGGGGGGGACACTGAAGCTGAGCACCCACTACGACCCAGAGGCAGCTCTGCTGAGGGTGCGCATACTAGTGGCCGAGGCCCTTTATGACAAGCAGACGGACATTAAAAGCATCAACTGCTGTGTGGCACTCTACCTAAACCCTGGCAAGCAGCAGAAACAGAGGAGCACCATCATCAAGAATAGCAGGAATCCGGTATTCAACGAAGACTTTTTTTTTGACTCGCTGTCACAGGCACAGGTAAAGAGTCTGGCCCTGAAGATAAAGGTAGTGAACAAAGGAACCAGTCTGAGGAGAGACGTGCTTCTAGGAGAAAGAGAGGTGCTGCTCAGCGAGCTGCTCCCAGGCCTCTAGGGAGCCTCTGTCAAGACTTCGGCTGAAACAAGGAGCTGCACATCTTGGGGGCCCTTTTCTTCTTTCTTCTGGCTACCTTTTCTATCCCACTGCACAGATCTGATAAATACTGGGCATGTGAAAGCACGCTAATGGCAAGGGAGTTGTATTTCGCACACTGTTTTATGTACATCAATGGACAAAAAAACTGAAGCCTCTGTAGAAATAAAAGTCCCGCTTTATCAAGTTGTCATCACTTGCTTTTTTTTTTTTTTTTCAAAGGTCTGTCCAGGTTAAACAAGTGAAACCAGCATTATTTACATGCTTCTCAGTATATTGGCAACGTGAACCGTGGAGCTGTTGTCCTTCTTTGTGTATTTCTCGTGAATTATTTAGTTACAAAAAGTGTTGCCTTCTCTCATGAGCTTTGTAATGTGGCTCAATATCGTCTCAGCTGTGATGCAATGATGATCTTGTTAAAGTCGGAGCTGTAGTTTTTGTAATAATGTAGTAATATTACATGTGGGATTTTTGCACGTTCTTGTGGAAACCAATAATGCTTCTGTGAAAGAATTTATATTTGAGAATTAGATTTTAATTGCCAGTGCATGTAATGTTAATATGACTGTTGCTACGTGACATGCTTTTAAACCTGTGAATAAAACAAGCTAAACTCTCACTGATGTTTTTTTTTTACCGTGCAGCTTTGTCTCAGTGATTTTGTTTTCCGCAGCATCCAGCACAAGCCCTAGGAAATGATTATAAAAGCTTTCCATTTTTGCAAACAAGTATGACGCTGGGTCCTCTGAGACAGACACAGACTGGGTCTCATTTGTGGGGCTATTAAACCTGGATCTCTGCACGCAATATTGTTTCTCTGTGCATGCAAATTCCCTGTTTAATTTTAAAAACCTGGTCAGTTCTCCAGTGAGGTTTGAACAAGCGGCAATCTCTGGAGAGATAGAGAGAGAAAGATCCGCATCTGTAAGCTGCATTTGGCCTGTCTCAGCTCTATCCACGCTACCACCTCTTTGCCTATTTTTTGAATTAGCCGCCCACTATGAGCTTGATTTTTTGGCTCTTCAGAAACCTATGGGTGACGTCACGGAGACTACGTCCATATTTTATACAGTCTATAGGTTCAAATAGTTAAATAAGGATGGCCGGAGGTAGAATGTGCCTCCTGCAACAAATGTTGGCACGCATTCTCCTGCTCCAGATATCATTTATCTCGCTTTACAGTGAGGCTATAATCTTAATCTATAGAGCGTCAATGCTCGGGTTGATAAATGGAAATGAATTTGTTCTGTTGGAGGAGAAATACTAAAACATACCCTGAAGTCCACACTGATACAGTTGGCAGACATGCAGGGGTGGTCCTGAGCAACAGTTAGCCAAGTGTGGATCTTATGCCTCCTCTACTGGTCAAACATCAGAATCACACCTCATAATGCCTTGCATCTCATTAGAACATGTAAACACTCTGAGACTGCTGCTCACTCTCAGGTTTATACCCCTGGGTGATCTGCAGCCAGCTCCATTTGCTTATAAAGTACTGAGATAAGTCACAACAAGTACCCATGTGGGACACATTCATCTGTGAGCTTCAAGAATATTTATTTCTCACAGACTTGAAAGCAACTAAAACTGAAGAAAAATGAAGCCGTTATCTTTGCCTCTGTAGACTTGGTGAGGCAAATTGAAAAGTGATTGCCTAATAATAGCTGAATTAAGCAAAACAAGTCAGCATATAATCATAACAGTAAAATTAGAAATGGGGTCCTACATGAAATCAAAATGTTCTGCCTAAGTTGAGCACTTTTGTTTATTTCACATGAAATATTTCTGTCTTTTCCGTTTGTCTCTGGGCTCTTCTTAGTAATTTGAAGTGCAAGGCTCAGGTGGAAAAGTGCACCAATCCGGATGGAGCGATATTTTGAAATCAAAATCTGATAGCAGTTGGTGGGTTATAGATTAGAAACCAAAATAACAGGGACTCTAAAAACCTAAGCAGTAGTACTTATTAGCTACATCGAGCTTGTTACTGTGATATTTGATATACCAGAACTTTAGCAGTCAGGGCAGCTTAAAAGCGGCAATTAAAATTAGCTTTTTGACAAAGAAATGTATGCAGTTAATATCACACATGCCAGCGAGGTAATAATTCTGACACAGTTTGATGTGAACTGAATTTGATTTCTAAATGACCACTGTTACATTCTTTTAATCATTTAAAGTTTTAGTTTAAATACCATATATTCTATAAACAGAACATTACACACACTGTAAAATTGTTCAAGGTTGATTTTGGTTTCCATCTTTTAGTTTAAGAAAGAACAAAAAAATAAATAAATGCCATCCTGATTTGTGATGCTGTCGGCAAACAGAGGTGTCATGTCAGTAAACACCCCAGAAGTGAACTTTGATGAATTTATAAAATAAAATATTCTAATCCTACTTCACTGCTTAACTCTCATCAACAGCTGCAATATACTGCATGCCATGCCGCATTTAAAGTAGGTGGATTATTATTCATACTGTGGAGCGTTTCAGAAGGAAAATATCAATATCCACATTTCACTGAATGTAAGGCCCTGGTGTCCATGCACAGCATTGTGCATGTCAATATTCAAGTCAATATTATGGCCACTGGCTTTGCAACAATGGGATAGAGTATTGTGATCTCCTCATATAGGTTTCAGGTTAATCGTTTCGACATATACTTTGTGTTTTAAAATAAAAAAAATCTTTTTCAGCTTTTTAATATCAGGGTTCTTAAGACATGATTATCTGGGTGCTATTAGAATTGCATAGTACCATACCAAAACGAATAACTCCCTAATGCATCAAACACATTGTGGAGACACGTCACCTAAATGCTGTGTTGTCTTCCTTACATTCAAACAGAACAGTAAATCCACCAAAGAAAATATCAAACAATATTAACAGTATAGGCCTACTGTTGCAATGGTGCATGGTTCTTCACTACCCTATTAATATGTGACATGAGAAGCTGTTGGGAGCAGATGATGTTTGCTCACAATGCAGGAGGCATCAGTGTCATCTGACTGTGTTGGTTGTTTTAGCTTTCCTTTTTTAGCATGTATAATTTTTAGTATAGTGGTCATTGCAAAATGCATAGGAAACACAGACTTTTCTGGTAATTTGTGAATAACCGGTAAACTATAAAATGAGTATACAAATAAGTGTTTGCCTTTGACATCATGGGGGAATACCATGGGGTAAAATGGGGGTTTGTGTGAGACTTCAGTACCTCATCTCTGTCTGCAACGCTGCAAGTTTCACAGCTTGTTCAATTAAATAGTTAATGTGTTTTCTATCATTTGCCATTACGAAAATAATGAAATGCATATTTTGGGATGACATATAGAGCTATGAAAATATTATAATTTAAAAAATATGTATATTTATATAATAGCCATACGTAATGGTAGGATTGTAGGCTACTATGAATACGAGTTGCAAAGATGTGCACAGGAATCCCCCTCTATACGACCAAATGTCTATTTATATCGTATAACTGACGGTTTTTATGTACCCATAGTGATGCGAATCAGTTTACCATTAAATGCGCTACTTTCTGGGGGTATATTTGATTTGTGAGCCGGGCATCAGCTGGCTTGCTTGTCTATCTGGTGGTGGTGCTTCTTTTTTTGGTCGGAACAACCATAACAAACGAACCCATCAGCTGTTAGGTCATTTAAGTCACATGCATCATGGGAAATGTGTTTCTTTATAATGTAAAAAAGCCTTCTGCTCTAGGAAGAAGGAATTCCTTCAAAACTACGTCCCCCACAATGCCTTGCTGCAATCTTAAACATAGACCTGTCAAACAACACAAACGCCATCTTGACAGCACCCTCAAAATGGCAGAAAGGATTGAGCTAGAAACCGAGTCCAAACTAAGATACCTGCTCCCTGCTATTTAAAAAAACAGACTCGTCAGTTTTTCCATAAACGAGTGGTTATGGGGTTGGTGCCCTGCGCGGCAGCACAGAGCCTGTAAAATGGATATACCGACGGCGGTTTTCAACGCGGCCAGAGATGGTAAGCTGAAACTTATCCAGAAGTTGCTGAGCAACAAAACTCCTGAGGAGCTGGAGGCTTTAGCCGAGGAGAAAACCCAGGGAGGCACCCCACTGTTGGTAGCCTCTCGATACGGACATTTAGAGGTTGTAGACTACCTCCTTGAACATTGTAAAGCAAATGTTGAACTCGGGGGGGCGGTTAACTTTGACGGCGAGACCATCGAGGGGGCTCCGCCGCTGTGGGCAGCTTCGGCAGCCGGTCACCTCCTTGTGGTTAAGACACTACTGAAACACGGTGCCTCAGTGAACAACGCAACGCTAACTAACTCAACGCCGCTCCGAGCTGCCTGCTTTGACGGTCACCTGGAGATCGTCCGCTACCTGGTGGAGCACAGAGCCGACATGGAGGTAGCCAACCGCCACGGCCACACCTGCCTCATGATCTCCTGTTACAAGGGCCACAAGGAGATAGCCAAGTTCCTCCTGGACCGCGGTGCTGATGTCAACCGCAAGAGTGTAAAAGGAAACACCGCCCTCCATGACTGTGCGGAGTCAGGTAGTCTGGACATCATGAAGATGCTGCTAAAGTGCAATGCTCGCATGGAGAGAGATGGATACGGAATGACCCCACTCCTCGCTGCAAGTGTAACGGGTCACACCAACATCGTAGAGTATCTCGCCCACCAGCCTCGCACCTCCAGAGAGGAACGCATCGATGCACTTGAACTCCTTGGGGCTACTTTTGTGGATAAAAAGCGGGATCTCTTGGGGGCTATGAGGTACTGGAGAAGGGCCATGGAGCTGAGGCAACCAGGGGACAAAGCTGGATTCCTGGCCAAGCCTCCGCCTGGCCCTCCTATCCCTGCCTATGGCTGTGCACAGGAGGTAAGCACCGCAGAGGAACTGGAAGCTTTGATCACAGACCCTGATGAAATGAGGATGCAGGCTTTGTTGGTTCGAGAGCGCATCCTAGGGCCATCCCACCCAGACACCTCTTATTACATCCGCTACAGGGGAGCTGTGTATGCTGACTCAGGCAACTTTGAACGCTGCATCAGCCTGTGGAAATATGCGTTGGACATGCAGCAGAGCAACCTGGACCCTCTCAGTCCCATGACAGCCTCCAGTTTCCTGTCCTTCGCAGAGCTTTTCTCTTTTGTTCTTCAAGACCGGGCCAAAGGCACCCTATCAACGCGCGTCACCTTTCATGATCTGATGACTGTGCTGGGGAAAAGTGTGCGGGAGGTAGAGAGAGCTGTGGCGCAGAGGGACAACCCTCCAGAGGCTCCTCAGTTCACCAAAGCGCTCTCCATCATCCTGCACCTCATCTTTCTCCTGGAGAAGCTGGAGTGCAGCCCAGAGCAGGAGCATCAGAAGAAGCACACCGTGTACCGCCTGCTGAAGCTGAACCCTCGAGGTCGGAGTGGCTTCACTCCTCTCCACATGGCTGTAGACAAGGAGACCACGTCTGTTGGCCGCTACCCCGTCGGCCGCTTCCCCTCCCAGGCGGTGGCTGCGCTGCTCCTAGAGTGTGGCGCAGACGTTGATTCACGTGACAGTGAAAACAATACGCCTCTGCACATCGCTGCTAACAATGGCTGTCCAGAGATTATGGCACTACTTATGAAGGCTGGGGCTCACTTTGACGCCACAAATGCACAGAGGAAGACAGCCTACAAGCTGCTGGATGAGCAGAGCACTGGGCAGCCGGCCCTCTACCCACTGAACTATGTCACCCTTCAGTGCCTGGCGGCGCGTGCAATTGAAAAGCACAGACTGCCCTACAGGGGACTCATTTCTGAGGAGATGGAGGCTTTCATTGAACTGCACTGACTTCCACTACTGTCCCCTGTTGAGCCCCCCCCCCTCCCCCCTGCACTACTCCTGTTGTCCCCCGTACCTTACTATGACCTGCCACAAACTTACTTCTCTACACTATTCTTTGTCTCCTTTTGGCCTCTGCTTGGCTCCTGGCCCTACCAACCTTGTGTCAGACCAAACCACAGCAATAAACATCCGGCCTCTGGGCTAAAATCTCTCGCTGAGATCTGGTCAGTTATCGCTTGATTCTAACGTTAAGCCGCCTAGACTTTGAAAGGGATTGTTGGTTTCTACTGATATTTAAAACTGGGTGGAACTTTAACTTGATATAGGCTTTAATGCAGTTGCCCTCTTTTTTTTGTCCCAGTAAAAGGGAGACTTACAGTATGATGGTGCTTGTGTTTGGTGGCTGGACTGTCTGAAAAACAGGTTTTTAGTATTACCGATAGGAAGCATCTGATCAAACTTGCCAGATAACATGCATGAAAATGAAGAGTGAATATGGTAGCTCACTTGTTGTTTTGCAAATTAATTCAGAAGGAAGGGTTTGAACAAACTCAACCACCCAAACACGCTTGCTGGTCTTTTTTTTTTTTTTAGCTGGTTCTCCTTGTTCACATACATCATCTGCTATGCTTCTTTGATATGGGAAGGTGTTTGAATTCACTGTGCCAAATGTCAGCCATGGAGCCATGTTTTGTTACAGACTGTAAACTGGTGGCAAAATGAAAAGCTAAAAAAACTAACTTACCCTCTTAATTATAAGCAGAAGTAATAAACTGAAGTGGAGACACACATGAAGAAGATCAGGAACTCGAGTTGAGGATGAGTGGTATCCCTTTCAGTAAAAAGAGCTGGTACCATTGTTTGGCTAACACTCCCCAGTCTCCACACAGACATTTATAACCTATGCAGTTTGTGATATTCCAATCAGAGGCAACATCTTTCAAGCAGAAATACACTACATCAACAGATTTTTACACAGGAATACTATTCAGTTGCTTATCTTAACATGATAATGACTCAAACCGGGCGCTGCTTCGTTGACGGTGAATTGGTATCTTCTGACTTTATGAGCTACGAATGTCTTCTTAAAATGTTTGCCTATGTCCGAATGAACAATTTCAAAACTAGAGTGTGCCTACATCCCTCTACGTCTGGGTAATATCATCATCAACAAACATATTCAATTCACTCAGGAAAAGAAGCAGCTTCAGAAGTATGTGTGGACACAATGTGAGGATGACTATGGAGAAATGCCACACGTTAACTGTCCCAAGATCCTGTGTCGATTCTGTTTTTGGAGTGAATTGTCCCTTTAACTTCAGATGCAGTTCACAGAAATGAAACTGGCCGTTCCTGCATTCTTAGTCTTATTTTTAATAGTGTCTCTTTTTGTTTTTCTTGTGTTATCATGAATGTTGTATTTGTCTGTGCTAAGCACCACCAAGTTGAATGCACACTGTGAGGCTCTGAACCCTAAATGGACAACTATACATTCAGGCTATGAACTGTCGCTGCCTTTCTCTTCCTCAACTGATTCGTTTAACTGATGATAACTCAAGAACAAAAGAGCGTTTGGAGATACTCGAATAAAATTCAGTATCACAAAATAATCTGTGTGTGCTTGCGTGTGTTGGTGATCTCAGTTTTGCTGTCTTTTCAACGTGGAAAATGTCACTTGGAATTTTTTTTTGAATGTTTTTGATTTTAGAACTAAGCTTATTATACTATGAAGTATTTAAAAATTGGAAATGACCCTCTTCTTGTGTTCTCCGGTTTGTCACTAGTTCTTTTAGCTTAAGTGCGGTTGCTTACAATGGCAGCATTTGCATTAAGAGCATCATTATACATATTTAGATGGATTGAAATAGTTGCAGTAGCAGAACATAAAAGACCCTATACCACCTCATCCGAACAGCCCAATCTATAAAATTGGCTTATTTAGAGTTATTTTAGAGTGCATCCAAAATGTGACATTAGCATAAAAAATAATCAGTACCCACTTAATTCAGCTCTTTATATGGGCTTCCCACTGCTCTCCTCACATAAACTTGAGGGCACTGAAATAAAGCACAACAGAAACTTGATCTTTCTGAGTCCTGCACTCTTAAAGTATAAATAGAGCGCAATTAACGTCACTGCTGCAGGGCAGCGGTAGAGACAGGGCTCTTACCTTGCTAATTTTAGGGATCTTTTGCCCTAGCTTAAACTCTGGAAATGGGAATAGTGTAACGCTATACAGTACATACCATACGGTACAGTCAGGCAGGTCACAGGGTGACTGGCAGAGACGGCACGCAGACAACAGAGACTGTGTTATTCTGACAGGAAACAAAAACTAATTTGAGCTAACGTCTTTTTAAAATGAGGTTTGCTAGAAAGTTAGCTTAACCTCAAATATTAATGATGTGCTATTGTTATTGTGCATGTGACAGGTGTCAGGTGTTAGCACGGGGGAATTGTGAAACAGCAGCTGTTAAAGAGAGGCGTTCAAGTCCCTGTTACAACATGTGTTGATCGTAAATCCAAGAGCTGACCTGACCTCTGGCCTTTATGTTAAGGGTGCCAGGGGATTAGAGCTGCAACGATTAATCGATTAGTTGTCAACTCTTAAATTAATCGCCAACTAGTTTGATAATCGATTAGTCGGTTTGAGTAATTTTTTAAGACATAAATCAAAATTCTCTGACCCCAGCTTCTTAAATGTGAATATTTTCTAGTTTCTTCTCTCCTCTGTGACAGTAAACTGAATATCTTTGAGTTGTGGACAAAACAAGACATTTGAGGACGTCATCTTGGGCTTTTGGGAAACACTGATCCACATTTTTCACCATTTTCTGACATTTTATAGACCAAACAACTAATCGATTAATCGAGAAAAAAAAAATCAACAGATTAATCGACTATGAAAATAATCGTTAGTTGCAGCCCTACAGGGGATTGTGCTAATCATTTACGTAAATTAAAACGTAGACGTTGGAAGGATAGGACCTACGATGTCAAGAGGTCAAAGACAGCTACAATTGTTAATGTGACAAACAGAATGTGTCCTATCCTGCATATACTCAAAACAATGTTCTTTGTAGTAATTGCGATGCTTATTTTTAGTGTCATAAGGTTCAAATCATTTATGGGAGCATTTCTTCTGCCAACAAAAGAGACTCGCCAGAGAAATTACTGTCCCACCTGATCCTGGATCCATGAACCTTTTGTGTCGATGCTTCCAATGTGATGTAATGCAGCATCACATAATAGTAACTTCCCACTAGATGTCACTAGCAACACAGAAAATCAACCAGAGGGGCAGCCTTTGTCCCTTAAAGACCATGTGATAAGACTCAAAAAACTGTAGTTTCCAATAACCATCAGAAGAAATGGTAATTGGTTAAGTTCTCATCTCTTGCTCACACCTTTTCAAACAGTCATTGTGTGAGAAAGCAAGAAAGAAAGAGCAGTTGAGAATGACTTTTACAAAGCTGGCAGGGCTGAATATGTATTTTGTAGCCTTATGTATCTGGATGAACAGAAATCCAGGCAGGCAGAGTTACTGACTCTTGAGTCTGTTTGCAGAGAGCTGCATGGGGATCAGCAATGAGTGTAATAAAGCCTCCTTCACACAGTGTTGAAGCGTCATGACAACCTCCAACACCTCAGATTTTGGCCTTGTGGCGGTTGTTTCTGTAATGTCGTGTGACCTAAATAAGAGCAAATCTTAAAAAAAAGAGCCTGTGTTTGTCTATGTAGCATTTTTAGAATGAAAATCCTTTTTTTTTCTATTTCATTTTTATTGATATTTTCATGCAAAATTAGTAGGTTGGCACAATCATTTTACCAAAACATGTTGATCTTTCAGTTGCATACAGTTTATAATGTGTTACAGTAGGCAGATATGGTCCATTTCCATAGTTTTTTACATATTGTTCGTATAAATATGTTTCTTGGCAGTTACAGTCCAGTCATCCTTCGTTGGAGGGTTTGTCTGCAGCCTGATGCTTTAGCTGACAAAGCGTTTTAGTTTATTAGGGATTTAGCCAAGGTGACAAAAGAATATAGTAATTGTCTCCTGGCGATCAGTTGGAAATTTGATATAATTAAGGGACAAACCCAAACAATATTTTACCCAATTTTTTTTTAAACCACGTTGCTTGACATTCCTGGAAAAAAGAAAGCGCCTAAGACAAATGTTTATGTGCAATACGTTTACTTGGCCTTATTGATATGAATGAAGATTCATAAAAAACAAGTCTACCCTCATTGATATAAATGGGACGTATTAAATACTAGAAACACCTCTAAGTGTAGCGCTGTACAATTTAACAAAATTACCATACAGTTGAATCAACACTCCTCAAAAACAGTTTCAACAAAAAAATGAATATTAACCTGCATGTAAGATTAATTGCAATGAATTAGACTGCATTAGTTCTAACCTAATAAACTGACAACTGAGCACAATAACAGTAATTGTATTAAGTCCATCTATAAGTTATCCTATATTCTTGTATCTACTGTACCTCCTATGGTGTTAAAAGTGTCCAGCAGTAATTTAGTGAGGCAGTTCTGCTCTGTAGGAGCTGATATTGGGCTCTGACTCTGACTTCCTGCCAACAGCTAGAATTAGACACTACATTATGGGAATCTACGGGGTTTCAAGGTGCTTATCTTCCTGTTAGCCCCTGGGGAGCACAGTGGAAAAATTAGTCACCAATACACAGGACCAACCTGCCTCAGCAGCAGGCACTTCTTTTGCACCAGTCAGCGATCCAGCCAGAGCTGGAGGAGGTGGGTGGGGGGCGTGGGGTGGGGTGGGGTAGAAATGGGGGTAATAGGGGTGATGGAGGATACGGTTGCTATTGGAGATCTTGCCTGCATCACGTCATGTGTAGGGGGGAAGGGGGGAGAGTTCCGGTGTGTGTGTGTTTGAAAGAGAGAGAGAGAGCGATAGAGCGGGGAGGGGGAGGAGAAGAGGAAAAGAGGAGGGCACTAAGGAAGAAGGCAGGGAGTATCAATGACATCAACCAGCAGTATCTGAGGCCGCTCGACCGGCAATGCTCACCCGACAAAAAGGGGCTGAGGAGCAGCCCGTGACCCGCTGAGTTCCCGAGAGGTCGGTGGACAGCCAGGACGGTGGAGGGGGGAGGGAAACGCCGGCGATGTGTGCATGCATCCTCCACAAAGGCAGACGTTTCTCTGAGCAGAGCTCCGCTGCCACTGGATTACATTTATCCTTGCTGTTTCCGAGGAAGCTTCCAGCTGCAAATCCACCCACATGAATCTACCAGACTGTAAAGAAGACGGAGCACTTCCTACCAAGGTAACCAGCATCCGTCATCCTTTACACAGTTTTAGTGTTTGCAGCCGTGCACCCCACCCAGGCGGGTTATTTTCACTTGTCGAATAGCCTTTTGGAAACTAATGAGGTAAGTGTATATCCCTGCCGGGTGTGACATTTCACCGTTTAGCCTATCTCAGAGGCCGGGAGTCTTCTTAGCGTTTTTTTTCTTTCTTCTCTTTCACCTCAGCATCACTTGAGACTTTGGGTGAAAATCCGGGTTGTGCATAGCAGGCTGGTTGGCAACAGCGCTGTGAGTGCGCGCCCCCCTTCACCCCCCCTCCTTATTGTTGGCTGGGCAGCATGAGGGACCGGGGCAAACTGGCAAAGCCTTTGTTCCTCATCCACTCTCATTTAAAGTGTTTTTTTCCCCTGGTGGCCCTCTAAAGCGCTCTCCAGGTATATATAGAGTCTAGTTTTGAGTCCGAATTTTTGAGTCTAAAAAAAGAAAGAAAGAACAATATAGAGAATGGAAAAGATAAGCACCTGCATCCTATATATTTGTCATGGCTATTTTAAAAGTGGAAGCTCTAAGTCCTGTTGTCATTGTGGCGACATTTCAAAGATGCCACAGCAAAGTAGAAATCCCATTATGGTAATGTCATGCTTAACACTTTTGAGGGGGCTATTACAGGCATATTAATAATCCATATGGGCTATTATTCTAATATTAGAGAGATTTTTCTGGCATGGAAGGCACCAGGTGGCAAGTCGGATGGACCCATTTAACAAGACTGTTTTCTAGACAATAGAGTGGCTGCTGCATCTGCTACTCCCAGAATGACTTAAAACAGGCCCATCTGCACATATAGGCAGTGTTTTGAAATCCAGTTTCTCGTATGTCTATAATTATACGCAGTAGGATTTGTTTTTAAAGCAGCCACTCAGGCGGAGTGTAATTTGATGATACATCGATTCATCCTGACACATTCTCCGAGGGCTATTGCTTGTTTGGGATTTAATCATGTACACTTCAAATGCCTGTATAGGTTTTCTGTATTTCCGCTTTGTGGCCTTTGTAAAGTGGAAAATCGCACGGTCGTGGCGAAACCGAGGGAGGTCTTCCTCCTCACACACAGATGGGAAATTTTCCCTGGGGCACCGTGCATTTGCTGGTTATTGTTCCAGACCATTTCCACATCCCTAATTATTTTAATCCGTCATTTTTACACATGGATTCCTCTCTCTTTAGTAGTTTACATTTTTTCCTCCTGTCTTTTCACCTGCCCTCCCTGCCTAACAGAGGAATACACGAGGCACTCCAGCTTCATGAGAGGGCCAGGGATCTAGATATTTGCATTGTTATGATGGATAAAAGTCATTATGTGGAATAATTCAGCTGGCATATTTCCTCTGTCTATCTTTGTCTCTGGGAAACAGATCAAATAAGCTCCACCATGAGCCAAGAGATGCTCAGCCCCCACAGGTATTCATCTAGACACTGTTAGGAGCAGTAGCTTATGAAATCAGTGACGGCATGTACTCCCTTAAATAGTTTTTCACAGGGTTCAACCATAGGCCTCAATGGTTTCCTGCTCTCTCCAAGCAGATAGCACTGTAAGATCCAGACTTGAATATGCCGGATGACGGGCGCTCCCAGTGGAGCAGCGTTTGGTTTCACGTCAAAGGCCTCATTGAAGTCTTATTCCCAGATTCTTGCAGCAGCGTTACTCTTAACTGTTCTGCCCCCTTCTTTCCTCTCTTGTGTTACATGTTATGCCCATCCATGTTTTTTTTGGTCAGAATCTCTGTGTACACTCTCCATTAGCTTTGTTGCACCAGTCAGCTGGAAGGAAGGAGACTTTGATGCTGGGAGCATAGCCACCTGTATTACAAGCAGACATAAACTTTGTTGTTGTCTAGGCATTGATATTAATTGACCTTTTCAAAAACAGAGAGCTTCTGTCTGCTCTGCTTCTCTACTGTTTGTTCAGGGCCTGCTGAAAACAATGCACACAGCATGCATTAGGGTCGGGCAATATGGCTGAAATTATTATAACGATATTAAGAAGAATACGTCTTGATCTGATATTGAAATGATAACTTTACAGTCAAGTCAATTTTATTCATATAGCCCAAAATCACAAAAGGGTCTTACTTTCTGCACGGCATTCGCAGACCCTTGATATGGATAAGGAACACCACCACAGATGATCCAGGATGTGCAGTAAAATAATAAATATTTATTTATTAATTAAACCTTTGTTTTAACCAGGGAGTCCCTTAAAATACATTATCCCTAGTAGGGGCAATGCATCAGCATTATTGTTTATGGTCTTGCGGTGGAATCATATCATGATATATCATTCTTATGTTTTATTGTTTTACAAAATTCTGATAGATTCTGATGAGAATATTTTATTTATTAATGTTAAGAAAGGAGGTTGTGTCTTCACGGTCAGTTCGTTGCACAAAACACCACTCTGGTGCATGTATGTGTGAACGTACATACATTAGCTTAGCTTTAAAATAATTATATTCAACTAACTGCAATCACATATAGCACAATTAATAATCAAATTTCACGAAAAAACCTCATAACTACCCACAAAAAAAGTATGAATATGTGCATCATCAAATATCCATTAACCATTTGCACGATTGTTTCAAACAAAAGCTTCCATTCACAGTTGTCTTACCATTGATTTACAATTTGTTTGACATAGATAATGCAGACAACAGAATTTTGTAAAATATCATCATATAGGCTACAATATAATCAGTCACTGGTAATCAGTAAATTATCATTCAAGAAAACATTGTCTTTTTATTCCAAGATGGAATAACAAAAAATAACTGTAAAGGTTATGTGCAAAATGATTAGGAAACATCATCATCCAGACATAGCACCAATGTTTGTTTAGGGGTATAAGTGTGCCTACCTTTAAACCTAATTTTGACCGGTTTGATGTCCTTAGGTGTAGGTGACTATGCAGAAAGTATATTTCTATTTAAATATAAAGAACTGATGGAAACTCCACTATACTGTAACCTTGTTGAGCTCTAAGACCAATCTGTTGTTGACACTCTCAAAAGCAAGCCAGACCCATCCTTATTTTTTAACCAAGAGGTCATTATGTATGTGCACGTGGTCATCATGTGTCTGCGTTGCAATGTGCATATTATGAGTGAAGGCAAAGAGATAGGTTGTGACTTGACTGATGCCCTTCTCCAGATGAATCAGAAATTCTGATGTGTCAGCAGGGATGAATAATGCACCCCCCCCACACACACACACACACACTACTTCACCTCTCTTCCTCCACCTCTTGTCTTCAATCATTTGCCTCTCTTTTCATCACAACTGCCACATCTGAAGACATCTTCACCTCCCTTCTCACCCCTCCCCCTCCACCTCTCCTCCTTATGCAAAAGAGGGCATCATTACCCCCGTTGCTGCTGCTGCTGCTGCCTCGCTGTCCTCTGGTCAACCCCACTCTCTACTTCAGCTAACTCCGCCTTCTTCAACTTTCCCTTGCAGAAAAGTTTTTGCACATTACGTGACATGAAACATGTTTTGTGAGCCTTTTATTCTGCTGACATTTGCACTGAGCATGGCTTAAAAGTGTTGATGTACACAGCTCATTATCCAATGATAAGGAGTGGGAAGTGCAGCCATTGACTCGGTTTGACAGTTACATCCATGACTGGCAGAAGTCATTAGGAGGACAGGGCTGACTGACAAGATGGCTAACAAAGCAGAAGACAAACTGCCTAATCAGACGTTGGAGAAACAGCGGGCACTGTCTTCTTTTGAAGTGTACATTTAGCCACCAATAAATGTTCAAACATCAGAATATTCTATGCACCTTGCCTTAAGAGCTTGACGAGTCCTCCAGAGTATGTTCAACTCGTGGAGTGAAAAACCTCCTCGGTGCATGCAAAGAGTGCTGGATGAATTAATGTGGGCTGCATGGGCTCTGAAAGTTTTAAGGTCTTGTAAAATATGAAATAAGAATTTCATTTGGACTTAATTTATTCGTTGGAAGCCATATGAATGATAGTGTAGACAGTAACATTCTATAAGGGCTGCAACTACTATTTTCTGTTTATCTTGTAGAGGTGACCCAGAACAGTGGTCTATTCAGGATTCAAACTAAGGAGCTTGATTCGACTGCCAATCTCACAGTCAAAAAGTCATAGTGTCTGAAAATGTGGTTATGAAACAAAGGATAATTCCATTCGGGAATTCGAATTCCTTGATTTTTTTACCAATAACTTATGATATATAGCCTATGTTAGTATACATATCAGCCTGATAGTATAACTGTTAATAACAATTAGAAGTAAGGGTACTCATGTGGACAAAAATCAGAAGTGCTGGTACTCAGTACTGCGAGTACAGGCCCATTTCAAGTGCATTGGTGTCGTTTCGTTCACCGGTGTTAGCGGCGCAATTTCGGGTACGTTCCACACGTTCTCGTAGCTCGTTCAGTCTAATAAATACATGACTAAACAACTCCATTAAATGACAGAAACATGTAGTGGCCAAAATGACTAACATACTAACGTCTAATATGTCTAACATACCTTTCAGTCTTTTAGCCAGAATTGGCTACCCGACCTACCAGCAGTTACTGCTTACTGCTGTGGGTGTGTACTTTGTGCTGTCTGTCGCCGGGAAGCGTCATTCTTCTTTGGCCAGGCGGCATGTGCTATTGGGTTAGCTGCTAACGATCTCAGCAGTCTGTTGCCTGTTGTGCTGCCTGTGTTATAAGCTGTGTGTGCTGCTAGTGCACTAACACATCTGCAGCGAGAGTCTGGCTGCCAACGCTCAGCGGCCCATCAGTGCCTTCAGCGGATACGCCCCCAGCGTCTCAGAGCAGAGAGAACTGCTTATTTATTTCACGATTTTGAAACCTAATTTTATATTCTTGCCGATTGTTTTAGTCATTCAAATTTGGCTGGGTGGTTATTAACACATTTTCTGTGGTGGCACAGACTCAGAAAACATATTTATTTATAGACTTTTCATGTAGTGCCATTATGAGCTAATTAGCTAATGTTAGCATGCTAATGACCTAAACTAACATTCTACGTGCACATGGGAGAAGTCAGCCTTCAGGGCTTTCTGCCAGAAAGCCCTTTTGCCAGTAAACTGGTTAGGTTTAGTAAAAGATCATGGTTTGGGTTAAAATAGACCCTTTCTGGCAGAAAGCCCTGAAGACTAACTTTTCTTATGTGCATTATACATGCTTGACATCAGCATGTTAGCACTGTCACTGTGAGCATGCTGATGCTTCTTTAGCTCAAAGCCCTGCTGTGCTTAAGTACAGCCTCACAGAGCTGGTAGCATGGCTTAGTCTTGTATAAAACTACTACTTTATCTGAGTAATTCAACATACATTTAGCTTCTTTTTTTTTTTTTTTACTTTCCTAACAAATAGATTTGTTGCACTTTTTTTATAAGATACATATAGACAGTAAAGGGGGAGAGAGAGGGGGTGACGTGCAGCAAAAGGCCCGGGTTGTACCCGTACTTCAGCCGCTGCCAAGGACTCAGCCTTGTGCAAGCCTCCAGATTCCAGTCAGTGAAAGAACATCTTTATTGCATCAGCGAAACAGCTTTTCTCTACTAAAAGAGCTTCACCATGCAGGATGTAAAAGGGAAAACATCCAGGAAACTTACAGCTCTGTTCCATCATCACAGCTCCCAGATAGAAATCTTCATCAGCAGTCTGTGCTATGTGTGCTATGTGTGCTATGTGTGTGTGTGTGTGTGTGTGTGTGTGTGTGTGTGTGTGTGTGTGTGTGTGTGTGTGTGTGTGTGTGTGTGTGTGTGTGTGTGCAGGTGGTGGTTGTAGTGGGGACTGGTTGACACGTCTCTTGAATGCAGCCCCACATTTGTTTGTGGCATTTTCATGATTACTCTGTCTCCGCGGCGCTGAAGGATGCCAGGTTGGATGAAGAATTTGTTTGACGGAGGTGAGAGTAATGGCTAGTCATTGGTGGAAAGCATCCGTGCGCAAGTCTGTTACCGTTGACAAGCGTTTCATCTCTTCACTTACCGAGACACACTCTCCGTCTGATTTCAGCAATGAGACGGAGGACGAATGCACTTTTTCTACCCCATTACTCCAGTTTTCAATTCTATTCACAACTTTATCGTCCCTCAAGGAGAAATTCATTTGGCGTCACAAATCTCATCTCCATCAGGAAGCCGAGCAATGGCTGGTTAGTGACAGAACTGCTAAGGCTGGTCGCCTGTCTAACATCTAAATAGGATTTTTTTCACCAGCACACGCAGCCTCAGATATCTACTGCTTCTGTTCAACAGTGAATTCTTGAGGTCAATGATCATGTAAATTGTCAGTAGTCAACTTTTTTTGGCTAGATGTTTATACTATGAATTGATCTACAGTATAGATTCCTTTTACCAAACAGTCAACACTGCAACGTGATATCATGACTTCGCGTAAACATACACGCCACTTTCCTAAAGCCAAGTGGCGTGTTATCTGTTTGCATTTTGAGCTATCCGCGTGTATGTCTACGCTGTATACAGCTGACGGCAGTCTGCAACGTCACAGCGTAAACATACACGCCACGTGGCACTTTCTAAAGCCCCGTGGCACTTTCTAAAGCCCCGTGGCGTGTTATCACGAGGCTACGTATTATCGCGAGACTACGGTTGGGTTTGGGAAAAGAAGAACGGGGTTGGGTTTAGGAAAAGAACTGGTTGGGTTTAGGAAAAGAAGAACTGGTTGGGTTTAGGAAAAGAAGAACTGGTTGGGTTTAGGAAAAGAAGAACTGGTTGGGTTTAGGAAAACAACAAACGTGGAAAGGAAACATCACACGCGAGACACAAACTCCTGGGTGAAAGTCCTGTGTTGTTTTACCCATCCTCCACCCCGACCAGCCTCCCTACGCGGATTTTTGTCCTTTCATACTACTCCCTACGGCGTAAATTCACACGCAATTGCAAGGTAATGTAAGTCAATGAAGGCCAAACAGTGTTGATAAACACGCTACAAAGCGAGTATGTGTCTTTATAACACGCCAATAATGGCACACAAATTGGCGTCTCATACATACGCCACTTCATGAGATCAGTTTGAAACAGTAAGGAGTGTCAAATGAATGTTAATGTTCAATATATGATCTCAGTGTTGTTGCAGAACGGTGCATGAGATAATGAGCTCTCAGCGGACAACGTACAGTATCATATGACCAATCCAGACAGGTGATGCCATGGCAGCACAAATACAGAGGAGAGGATTGGAAGATGGGAAAACACAACAGTCTGTCTCCAGAAAATGAATAAGCACCTACCAAAAAGGGATGGAGATGTTTTACAAAAGCAAAGAACGAATAAAGGGTTGCTTCAAGATTGCAACACACGAGCGGGGTAACAGTGTAGTCTGTGCAATGTTGTGTGTTTCACATGTCTGTTGTGTGCTTGCCAAGGATGATATTGGTTCTATCAAGCAATACAAGGATGAATCCATTTGGAGTCCATTCACGGAGCTTATAATGGCATCCCCATTAGATGATTCTATGTGAATGATCAATCAATGTGAGGTTATTTAAACAGAGCACTGTGTTTCTCAAGGCCACTGTTATCACTCTCAAGACAAGCTTATCAACAAGCCCCGAAATCTGCTTTACACCACTGGACTTTGTCTTCTCCTGACTGATGTGTAGGTTTTGCTAAACAGCTGAAACAGGGAGGGAAAAATGGCTGGCATGTGTCATAATTGAAGCACAATGAAATATGATGATGACATTGACGTCCAGGAAGATGAAGGTGTTCTCTGTAGTCATGGAGCCTTAGTCCAGCTCCAGGAGAAGCTCACTAATTGGCTGCGCTGTGTCGTGGCTGGCAAGACACATCACTTTCCTTTGCTGTGTGTGTGCTTGTGTGTGTGCATGTATGTGCGTGCGTGCGTGTGTGTGTGTGTGTGCGTTGTGTGCCCTGCTCCATAGAATTTTAATCATTAATTTTATTGAGAAATTATGGTGATTGAAGCTTTGGGGAATAACCACACGTGAATCTTGTCTAATCAGGTCTTATGTGTGAACATTTACTGTATGTGTATTCTGATAGATGCACTCTCCTTGATTATAACTTAGCCAGCCTATAATTATTGAGCCGCCGCAACATGTGTGTTTTACAATTAGGGATGTACATGCAAGTGCATAATGTGGATATCAGTATGTATATACAGTTCTCTCTCCCGCTGGGATAAGGGTCTTTGCCAGCCTCAGATATGCTAATTGGACAGTGAGTTGACAAGGACTTAACCATCAGCCTGCATAATGAGCCGCTGCACAGAAGATCGGCTGCCTCTGAAGAGCAAGCAGCACGGAGAGAAAGGTTGGCCGAAAGAAATTACAAAATGTGTTCGGGTGTTTGTCAGCTCTGTGTCGTGGTTTCCGTTGAGTGAACGTTGCGGAGGTGTCTGTGTGTGGACATGCCGAAAACCTCCACCTGTCAGGTGAAACTGTATCTGCAAAATGTCAAATTTTTGCATGGAAAAAATACCCAGCCATGTATTAGCTGGATGACACTGCATCTTGGCAGTACCCTAAGGGTTTTGAAAGAGGTTTATGAGCCTAAGGGGTTGAAGTAATCCTGCAACTTATATCAAAGCATGAAAATCGTCGTAATCGAAGCTATCCTCAACTGTGTGACGCATAACTCCATGTTAAAGCATATATATATATATATATATATATATATATATATATATATATATATATATATATATATATATATATATATATGTGTGTGTGTGTATAGTGGGCACATCCACACTGACTCTTACATACCTGTCTTTCTTACATATTTTAAAAAATATATAAATATTAAACACGTTTCGGTCTGTTTTTTGTAGCAAGTATTTATAGCTAATATATTATGTGATTTTCTTATCCTTTTTTAAAAATGTTTTTTCATAGTCTAAATGACATTTTTATCAAGGTAAGCATAATATCACTTGGTGGGTGAAAGTAGCACCTCAGAAAACAGCTGGCACTGCATTAGAGATGAATAAAAACACCATTAGCTAAAATAATGGTTAGAGAATAATGAACTGTAAATGAATGTATTTTAAACAAAAATTGTATTACAGTATGTTCTGATAATAATGATATTACAGCATCTCATTTAAAAAAAAAAAAAGGAACTGTTAAGATTTACTAAAGCTGGCTCTTCATGCCGGAAGCACTAACTGTTACTTTCTCTTAGCCTATAAACACTTTTACTATGTTCCCTCTGTTCTGATCCCCTCCGATAATCTGCCCTATATGTACTTTTATACCATTTGGTAATACATTTCCTGCTTAGCGGGAGCCAGTCCATCTGTTGCTGGGCTCATCCCAGGCCAATGCATTTATTATTGGATGCCTCTTTCTATCTGTGTTGGTTTGTTAGACCTTAGAGCCCCTTTATGCGTGGGTGCATGTTTGCTGCACCATTGTTGGGCTGCAGCAGCTTTGCTGTGGCCTAGACATGCGGAGGTGAAGGGGATGAAAGGGAAAACTTAGTTTGGTTCTATTTGCATGCTAGGATTGGGGAAGGAGAAGGTTTCAGTCGCGCTTCCCTCTCCACCCCTCCCTCTCTTCCCTCTCCACCCCTCCCTCTCTTCCCTCTCCACCCCTCCCTCTCTTGGCTATGAAATGGAGTTATGAAGAACAAAAACTGAAGAACATCCTGACAGTTTTAACGGCAAACAGTTAGGGCTGGGCAATATTTCAACATTATATCGACATGGTGATATAAGACTAGGTAGGCCTATCATCTTAGATTTTCTCGCTATTGTAATACCGTAATATGGCATCAGTGTTGTTTTTTCCCGGTTTGACAGGCTGCATTACAGTAAAGTGATCTAGCTGTTCTATTATTTGCCTTTATCCACTTAGTCATTATATATCCATAAATTATGATTAGTTATCAAAAATCTCATTGTGTAAATATTTTGTAAAAGCCCCAATAGTCAACTCTACAGGTATTTGGTATTTGGTAAAAAATATTGTGATATTTGATTTTCTCCATATCGGCCAGTCCTAGGAACAGGGATCTACTGTAACAGCTGAAATGGTCAGAAACAGTAGTCATGCTGGTGTAATTCTATTGATGTGCTGATGTTGTGCAGTGCGAAAGGCTGATAGCTTCTTCACTTCTTGATTAGACAGAAGGGTCAGACAGCGAGGATGTTCCTGTAAACGTGGCCGAAATGAAGAAAATCAGAGTGTAGCGTTGAGGAAATTGTACACTCTCACTTCAGCAGAAGTTTGTCATTCTAGTGTCTTTAAATGCTTAGTGCACATGTCCTCTATTACTGTAGCTGCAGGTGATCAGTTAATTAAATTGCGGCCTCCAGCGAAACCCATGGTCCCTGCCAGAGAAAGCCTGAGAGAGAGGAAGTGGGTGGATTCAATTTTTAAATTCTGTTTTCTCATGTTCCCAAGAAAGCTATTTTTATGATTCGGATATTATTTCACGATAATAAGGAAATCATGCTGGTTTTCTGAAGATCACATAATAAAGTATAAAAGGAAACTTTCCTCTGGAGATACAGGGGACATGTAAGAGAGATTTGAAAGCACTCATAAAGAGAAGGCACACTCCACGATACCTGAATACGTATATTCATTCTCATCAAAAAAGGGAGATGGAAAATGTGCAAACATAGATCTTTGAAAAGGTTGAATTGCAACCAATTATTAACACAAATAGACCTAACGTCTGTACTTGCTTACCTCAAACTGTACCTTTAACCGAGAGACTGAAAGAAAGAATAAATAATAAATACAAATTAATAAATGTCATCAAGCCATTATTGAATCCTCACTCTACTATTCCAAACATGAAAATAAAACCATATATATTTTTAAATAAAAATAATAAAAGATGTTTTTTTTTATCTTCTTTATCCAGCCTTTATTCAACCAGGTAAATCTCATTGAGTTTGGGAATCTGTTTTGCAAGAGAAACCTGGCCAGCATTAGAAAAGCATTAAAAAACAATGCAGATAAAACAGTACTAAAAACAAATAACAATACTTACTTACTATACGCTTAAGAATGGATTCGTTTATGATTTCACGAGAAAATACACCTTGCTTCATCAACTTCATTCTTTATTTTTAATTTTTCATCGTGAAAGTTAGTTAATGATATAGTGTGTAATTAGTCATTTCATTTATAATTTAGTTTAGTAATAAATAATTGAATAAGGAAATGCAAATCTCTATTTACCACAGTTCAGAGTGATGTCTTAAAATGCCCAATTTGACCATCAGTCAACCCCCCCCCTCCACCCCAAACTATTACATTTAAAGTGACATGAATACAAACAAAAAACAAAAATCAAGCTATAGTCAATTAGTCAGATTAAATAGTTACTAATCATGAGGATACATACTTGAATAAATAAATGAATAGCCAAAATAAACAATGGTCGAGTACTCGCTTCAGCTCGATCATGAAACACATCATACATAATGACATTAATGGGCTTTCCATCTGTACATTTGCTATGGTGTGAGATAGCTTTTTCCATGAGTCATATTTGCTCTCAGAAGTGTGATTTGAAATTCCAGCAGCAACCTAGTTTCAGACCAGTGATGGTGATGGTTGCCTCTGCTTGGGAATGTTTATCGCTATTTGTCAAAACTTGAATACCATGATAACATTGGAAAGACAAAAAAAACAAAAAAAGTCCAGGGTGCTCAGGAAGTTCAGTCATATGTTAGAAGGTGCTCTTTGAGGTCGGGAATTCAATTGAGTGTAGAAAAAAGGGAAAACCAAGGCACTCTTCTCTTATTTTGCTGGCTATTTCATAATAGAAAATGTACAAGACATGGAGGAAGAAGCAACCCACACGTAGCGGCGCATACTGCCTTCTCCATGATAACATTGTTTGGATGTTTGGATGGGGAAACCATAGCTCTAATTTTAGCATCCTGCAGCATTAAGACGGATATAGATTTAGTTGAAGCACCCAAGTCTCCAGATTCATTTATATTCAGGGCAAAAAATCACAGTATTTGAGTGACAGGTGTGTTTTCTTGTTAAAGTGGAGCCTCAGATAGTTTTTTTCTAAGTCTGCTAAAAATGTAACCAGGGCGGTGCAGCTCATGCCTGCAGTAAGCCGTGCTTCATCCTGTGCCTCTGATCCTCAACGTGTGTGTGTGTGTGTGTGTGTGTGTGTGTGTGTGTGTGTGTGTGTGTGTGTGTGTGTGTGTGTGTGTGTGTGTGTGTGTGTGTGTGTGTGTGTGTGTGTGCGCGCGCGCTGTGTGTGTTTAAGAGAGCGAGAAGGGAAGTGTGAGAGAGTGAGTGCCAATCTCCCCCATGATGCTTTGCCATCTGCCGTGTGTGTGTGCATTTTTCGAGTGTGTATGCATTTTGTGAGTGTGTGTTTGTGCATTTCGTGAGTGTCGTGTGCCTACAGGGTCCAGGGTCATAGGAAACGTGAGGTAATATCAATCCCAGCCCCTCCTTGTATCTGAATAATACACGGTTCCTACTCCAAACTTTCCTCTCCAAGCTGGCTCACAAAGCCATGCATTATTCAAGACAAGGTTATTTGTATGCTGAAAAAATATAAGTGTAGGCTATAAATTTAGACTCATTGGTAAAACATGTGAAAGAGGACAAAGGACAGTGGATATATAATGTAATTATACAACCCTGAAAATCTTTGTGGTGCACTGCACAACCATAGGTTATTTTTCCTCCCATCACGCTCCCCTTAAAATATATATAAAAAAGTTTTCTGATCTTTTTTCTGCTGAACCGTTTCCCCCCCAAGTCTCCCAATACACATATGCTCACAGCGCTGGATCAGAATGAAAGCTTAACGAAATAAAAACAACACGAGCTTCCTAACAGGTGTACTATCTCACATGCTTGCATAGTGCTGCAGGAAACAGATCTGGTCTTTCTCCTTTGTCGTAGTTTGTTGTCATGGAGACAGGCCTTGTGAGACCATCTCAACCCACTTGGTGAAAGGCATCACATGGGTAAAGGGGAGGTGGGAGGGGGGGGGGGAGAGAAAAACAAAATATGTCATCTTCCAAGGGACCCCGTGGAGCAGGGGCAGGTTGGATGCCACGTAAACAGTGTTATTTCATCAGCCTGGTGGAGCACAATAACCGGTGTGCATTTCACCACCTGAGCTACGGTGTCATTATCAGCCTCCCTGCACATTAATAGCACATGCATCCCCATCAGTCTATCTGTCTGGCTGACCATCTGTGTTGTCACGCTGAAAAGGTAATAAGACCAACCCCTGCTGCCTTCTCACTGGATGCTGAGCCAGATGAACGGGGAGAGCAGGTTGTCATATCTGTGAGGGGGCTGTACAGGCTGTAGGTAGGCCTGAGTCATGAGAAGTTTTCATGCTCACACCCTTTTAATTCTGCTTCTGTGACAAGCAAAGTGCATGGCCGTTCTCTGTCTACATGTCGAAAGAGAAGCAGTGTGGTTTGAAAGCATTAAATGCCATTAGCACAAGCGCAGATGTGCCCAGACCGGCTTGGTCTGCTGCTGCGTCTGTGTATCTGTTTTGGCTCGCTCCCTCGACATTCACAGCTGTAGGATGCTCTAAGCCTTTTTGTTTGAACTGTGTCAATGGACCAACAACAGCTGGAGCCACCGGTGCAGGGCAGCTGGGGGAGAGGAAGAGGATTTGGATACAAGCAGGGGTTAGAGTGTGCATAGAAAGAGGAGATAAATGAAAGGGTGCCGCGGAGGAGATGGCATCGAGAGAAGAAGAACGAGGGAGGTGACGAGGAGAGTAGAGAGGAGAGGGGAGGAAGGGGACGAAAGGAGATGGTAGAAGAGGAGATTTCAGGAATACGGCGACTAATACAGGAATGAGATGAGGGTAAGATTAAGGATTAGGCAGAGGGCAAGCGACTAGGGGAGATAGAGCAGAGAGGGCTTTGTCAGCAGGTGAAAGACAACAGGGAGGGGTGGATGAACTGAGAATGATAGATAAGGTTAGACTGAGGTCACAGACAGATATAAAGGCACCAGCAAATCCAACACACAGGACAGAGGGGGCAGACAATGCAACATACGAGGAGTACCTAATGTTTCAGTGACCGTGTGGCTCCACGGAGAGCAGTCTTCCTAGTTAGATTAACGGTGGCAAATTGAGTTTCCGTAAGAGGAGAATTTACTTAACATGGTGCCAATGGTGCTTGAATGAGCCCTGATCTGATTTTTCTTATCACATTGTTCAATTGAAAAGGGGACGCTGAAAGCTTTTCTATCCGTGTATTACGCGCCGCTTGATAAGACGAGGGCAAAGCGGCGCGAAAGCGAGCCTGTATTAGATAGACGACCATGTTTTCAGATGAGCTATTTTTAGTGTATAGCAGCTGGCAGACAGTAATGTGTTTGAGCAGGTCATTAGTTCAATAAGTGGTTGAAGGAGTCTTTGAATATGTAACTCACCAGAAATGCCTCTTTCATTTAGTAAAGGCGTATAAGGGTCGGCCCCATCTCTGCTACTCCATTTCTGGCGGCGTATCAGGGATGTCAGGGTGAAAGCGCGCTCATGGGTATTTGGGCATATTTATGTGCCGATCACAATGTGGCCTGTCACCTGTGAATACATATTATGTCTCCCCAAGAGCATTTATGTTATCCTGTACCGATACTTGAAGGGAGACGTGTATTTGTGTGATATATGACCGGTTAACAAAGGCTCTCTTCTTATTTGGCCTCCCCACCTGCGATCTGACACATCGGGCAGAGGGGTGGGGGTCCGGACACCTTGATAGATTGTGGAGTTATTGACTCCCAGACAGGGAGCTTCTGCACAGTTTGTCTAAATCTCTATAAGCAGACATGAATTATGTTCAGACTTCCAGATATGCGCGACATCGTGTGTACGGTAATGGTTTTATGTGAGGAAAGAGAGCGAAATAGTGAGAGAGTCCCCCTCCTTGTTTAAGTGTTTTTCATTACGGTGGCACAGTCCGGATGTATTATTGCATTAACACCTTTATCTGCCACAAGAACGGTAAAATACTGAACGCTATCAAGGAATTAGGCCAGAGCTAAAGTTAAATGAAATTATTAGGATATCTGAGGGAGAGAAAAAAAAACTCTTAAAAATGTATCATTGTGGCTCATTTCACGGCTCACTAGAAAAGGAGACTTATTATCACAGAAGCAGTACGCCAGAAACTATTTTGGTCTGTTTCTTGTCTTAGTTGTTGAGCAGTGGCTCTATTGTTCTGGTATTAGTTCAGTCAGAGCTGGCCTGCTTGAGTTGTTAATCCTAAATCAGAAGTGCTCTGGCTAAATCAAAAGACCTAATCCTGCATTAGCATGAATTTGTCTTTAATTTTCTTCACGAGGATGTTCTCTCCACATCTGTATGAAGTATTGTATGTTTTCCCTCTCTCTCCTCATGGTGCACTGACATTTCAGCTGCCGCTCTAAAAGCAGAACGATGAATCAGAGGTGGAGGAAATGTGCCTTTCATACTGACCTTCATGTTTTTTTTTTTCTGTCTGCAGAGTGCCTATCCTTGTTGAGTGAAGCCCTACCCTTATCGCCGCCATCTCCAACCAACCCACGGTGGTGCCATGCCTCTGTCCAGGACAGGTGGAGTTCTAGCCCAGTCCAGGAGGCCTATCCTGGGGCTCCGCCTTAGCCCCTCTGCCCTGTGTCTGCTGCTGCCTTTGATTATCCTGTTAACCAACCCTCTGAGCATCGTGTGTGGAGCAATAGGTATGGCTAACTCTATCTATCTATCTATCTATCTATCTATCTATCTATCTATCTATCTATCTATCTATCTATCTATCTATCTATCTATCTATCTATCTATCTATCTTTTTTTAGCTGTTAACTACCTAGATATTTTCAACAAAACAGGTGCCTGCAGATGTTAAAGGCAGGGAACAGTGGCTCTCACATCACTGTGTGTGTGTGTGTGTGTGTGTGTGTGTGTGTGTGTGTGTGTGTGTGTGCCAGAACATCAGCTCTGGACGGTGGTGTTGTTAATATGTTTTGATAAGCCGGGAGGTCCCATCAGCATGTTCCTCATCATGTCCTTGATTACAACATTTTCACAGATTTGCTGCCTCAGTAGTCCACACACATACACCCACGCACACACATGCTTAGACACACTCAGCTTTCACTGCTCTGAAAATATAACCAAGCTGATTTCTTGAAAGAGGATACAGGCTAAATATGGAGATAGCACTTTTCTGTTAGGAATGGGGATTTGCTAACGTATTTTTCATTTTATGGCCATGCTCCTTTTGAGAAGACTTACGTCATATCTGAAATATTTTTATATTCAGTGAAGAGGTAGAATTACACAACACATAACTTTCAGTTGAAACGTTGTGGGATAGAAGATATCTGCCTTTGGACCACATACAGCAGAGGTTTTTCAAGTGGAAGGCGGGCCTCCCCAGAGGAGGTCCAAGCAGTTTCAGGGGAGGCTCAGTGAGTGGAATAGAAACAAATATTACATCAGTTATTACATTAGTTATCAAAAGAATCTTACATAATAGCCTTACTGTGTGTGATTTGGTTATGAAAGAGATAATTCAGAGATACAGTAGTTTTGAGGAATGTTACTGTTATTCCTACTTTCCCAGAGGCGGGGGGGGGGGCTTTATCCAAGCTTGTAACTTAGAGTGTCGAAATGTAATAGAGAAATCTAACCAAGAACCACTGAAATACAATGCTTGGACTCCAAATTTTCCTTGGCTCAAAATGAATCTAGTGTTGTAATTTCTGCCCTACGAATATAACGCCATTTTTATCTTCACTGTTTCTCATGCAAAGCTGATCCAATTTTAATGATTTTTTTGCACGAATTCCTACAAACTTTGTTGCTTATGGATCCGAAATTCCACCTTTCAACTTCACAGCATACTGCAACTCCAAACTCATCATCTTTGTATCACAGAATTAGTTTTGTTGGACACATTTGGCTGTGCGATGCAAACACATTTGACAGCAAAGACACACAAACAGATAGAGATGCATTATTAAAAGTGGCTTAGAGGCTTGTCAGACCGCAGCTGGTTTGCCGTAAGTAATGTCACTTAAAGGCACTAGCTGCAACATTTCACCAGGAGTTACATTCATTTTCCCAAAAGAACTTGACAAATTAAACCTTTACCAAATACTTGCAAATACATGCTAACTACGCTATTACACTATACCTGCTGGTCCCAGGCATATCGAGCACAGCAGTAGTTAGCCAGTCAGATGATTACAGGTTACAAAAGGTGATTCATTAGAAACAGGCCAGTGGTGTTAGATCAGTGGTAGACCTGTCTGGTCCAGTGCAACAGAGTGAAACCTACTATTAGAGAGACAGAGCTCCTCATTAGTCCCTTATTTTCCAGGCAGCTTTTTAGAACCTGCTGATCATAACAAGTTTCTGTTCAGTGCAAATCCATCTAGAGACAGTCCCTTGTAGTGCTTTTCCCTGGCTTTCAGAAGAGGCTTAAGTGGTAACATTGCCAGTGGGGTCAGTTTTGCACGAGGATTGATGTTGAAGCGCATTTAAGAGAACACAGTTTTGGACTGAACATAAAAAAAAAACAACCTGAAACCCATAGGAGCACATGAAATGCATTCATAATGCCATAGCCAGGAGAAGACAGTTTTCAGCCATGACATTTTTTTTTGTGACTTTTTATCGTTTACATTCTTACATTGTTGGCAGGAGAAATGGGCAATTTGCTCAATACTCTGTGTGCCTTTCTAAGAGTCTAACAGGCAGGAAATATCCCGCTCTTGAGTTCTAAAATGGTGGGCATAAATTTGTTCTGATTGACTATACTGCGACCAGCTTTTTGCTTCATCCTGTTGGGGATTATGGCAGGCATAAAATGAAACCACTTTATTTCTGACATTCAGAGTAGGTCTTTAAGAGGCACAAACACATTGCAGCAGGCACAGGAGAAGTCTTTTGACACGGTGTTATTCCACTCACTGTCAAGGCATTGCAGTAAAACTAGAAAGTGGTCCGTGTGGCGTTTAGCCAGTGAGCAGAAGTGGGAAAACGTGCAAACAGGCTTTTTAAATCTGCTTGCGATTATTTGATAGGCAAGCTTCTTTTTTTTTGTTCCTGTTCTGTCTTCAGAGCAGAAGTGAATCAACACAGCAGGACCTCACCCACCCAGACACAGGGGGAGTGGGAGGAGGGATCCAGGTTGCTATGGTAAGGGTCATCCTCACTTCACCCTGATGGATAGCAGTGATTCTGTAGCTGAGGAGGAGTTAAGCTGGGCACCATGGCAACAGGCCACAGATGGATAGCAAGGGGTGGGTGCATGGAGTTGCTTGATTGATTTGACTCAGCCACTATGAAAAATATAGGTTCAGTACTGTTGGCTCAATATCGGACTTGGAAATTGCTATTTTCTTACAAAGGGCAACTGATGCACTTAGGCCTATACATCCCACATCAGATGCATCATACCAGATGAAATAGTTATCCTCAAGCAGAGACGGAGCTGAAAATTAACACAATGGTGGTAATTTCATTGTATTTGTAAAGATGATCAGAATCTGCAAGTGCAAATCCCCCTATAGGTGATAGAGTGTGCAGACACAACATGACACATCACTTTAAACCAATTATATGCTGTGAATGTGCAGCCAACACTTATCCTACCTGTGAAACACTCATGTGTCATGACAGCCTGTGCTGCATGCAGTAGGGTAGCCTGCCCTGGAGGAAGCAGAGCGACAGAGGGAAGGTGAGACGGACAGAGAGAGAGAGAGAGAGAGAGAGAAAGAGAGAGATGTTTCTCTGAAGCCCAACCCCATCTTTTATTTATGACCCACAGGAAGTCCTTCAGCATGTCCTCTAGAGTCTAGATGATACCCAGGAAGTAAGCACAACACACAGCCATCAGAACACAAGTCAGCCTGTCCGGTCACTGACAGTGAAATGGGGCGTGGTCAACAAGGGTTGTTGCTGTCTGTGTAGGCAGTTTGATGTCCACTGGGTGTAAGGGCATCCATTTTCATGCTTGTGTTTTTCTTTTTCCTTTTCCTTTTCCCCCCTTTTATTCCCCTCTCCCTCTCCCCCTCCCTCTTTCTGTCTCTCAGCTCCCCCAAAGTTCACCAAGATTCCCACAGACCAGATCGGAGTGTCAGGGGGTGTGGCATCATTTGTGTGCCAGGCCACTGGCAATCCCAAGCCTGTCGTCTACTGGAACAAGAAGGGCAAGAAGGTCAACTCCCAGCGTATCGAGGTGGTTGTCACAATGCACAATGGTCAACTACTACTGTAGTAGCATGATCAACACAAAGCTGTATATCCAGTAATAAAGATGTATATATAAAGATGTAAACAATATTAATTACTACAGTATGTCTAGGTTATACAGTACAATAGATTTCTAGTTCTTGTAATATTTATTATTCCTAGATCAGATATTGCTTTTGATAACTATAAACATGACATGTTGTGGGTTAGGGTGCAGGAACTTTTTTTGGCTGGGGGCAGTGATTTCTTGCAGTCTTGTTTTCACCGCAAGTTTGTCAGGATTAAACAGACACGATTTAATGTTTTAAGAAGTTAGTTTAAGAAGTGCTGGTAGCTGGATTTGGACAGAGCCAGGCTAGCTGTTTCCCCCTGCCTCCAGTCTTTATGCTAAGCTAAGCTAATTGAGCTTTATAGTTAAAGCTTTAGCTTTATAGTTAAAGCACAGACATGGGAGTGGTATCAGTCATCTCAGCTAATTCTTGTCTAATTACCGTATTTCCCTAAATTAATATTTCTTTAAAACATTAATTTGACAACAATGTAACACTGTTTCACATTTCAAGCATAGGTTGCCAGATTTAATTAAAGCATTACATGTAAACATTGAAGACAAACTCATTGCAACAGAATTACAGGGCATTTTTCAAAACTGACACAAATATATACAGTATATAGGCAGATTGCATAATCAAATGCACATATTGCTGTCCCTAAGCTATATGCTATCAAGCAGGTTATTCCACAGGGCAGCCCAATCACATGGGAGGCCTGATTGTATATCGATGCACTAATATGACCTAATGGTTAGAGATAGTGCATTTCACCCTGAGGACCCTGCTGAAGTGTCTTTGTGCAAGTACACTGAATCCCAACCAGCTCCAGGAACGCTGATCCTGTCCTGGAGGGGAGGGCAAGTAATTTAAAAAAAAAGGGAATATCCTTCAGGAAATCAATAAAGTATCAATTGTAATTATTATCACATTATCCCAGTAAAAGAAAACTATGCTAAGTTAATGATTAACAACGTTGTAGTTTACTGTTCTTATAGTAATCCATGTGTTTACTCTGCTGTGACTAATGTGTCTTTTCCTGTGTGGCTCTGTGGCTGTCCAGACCGTAGAGTTCGATGACGGTGCAGGTGCTGTGCTGAGGATCCAACCGCTCAGAGCACCCCGAGATGAGAACATCTACGAATGTGTGGCACGCAACAGTGAAGGAGAGGTGTCCGTCACTGCAAAGCTGGCCATTATCAGAGGTGAGAACCCCCCCCCCCCCCCCCCCCCCCTTCACGCACACATCCTATCTCCATCCTTTTCCACTTGAGTAATGTTTTTCTTTTCTCCATATACTCACACCTGGTTTAAATAGTTGTCTCCGGTTCTGTGGGCTGTCAGTTGTAGATGTGACAATAGAGCCATGCCACACCCTGCCTTCACAGCCAGCGGCGGTGCACTGTTCTTTTTATAGTCCCTCTGTGTGCGACCGAGCGTGATCTGGCCACAGAGAGGGCTGGCTAGCTTGCTAGCTAGCAGGTACTTCAGCATCCCAGTTTGCTGTAATCACTGCGCTTCCCAGCCAGAGTGAGGGTGTTAATCTAATGAACACTGTCTCCTTGGAGGGAAATGTATCTAATGTGGTGCTCCGACATGCTATGAGCTAAAGTTTCAGCATGTGGCTGCAAGCCTGGGATCTGAACACTGGCTTTTTGCCCAGCGCAGCTGGAAAGGATGAAAAAAAAGAGGGATGGCTGCTTGGGCCGTTACTACATGAAGAAAAATCAGTGGATTAGGCCTCGGTTTGGCAGACAACCCATTTCTGCCAGGGGAAATTGAGGAAGAGAAAGAAAGAGGGAAGAAGAGGTCGAGGAGAGGTGAAAAGGTGTGTGATGGAGGGTGGGGAGGTGGGGGTAAGTTGAGTAACACAACAGGATGGTGTGAAACAATAGAGATGAAATGGGATGTCGGAAGAGTGGTGGAGGTGGTGTAGAAATGCAGGAGATGGATGAGGACTGTGGAGTTGGCAGGGCTGTGTGGTAAGCAGAAGGCTGGTAGCCCAGGGAATCGAGTCCTGTCCATCTGTTACGCAGCCCATCATCTCTGCACACACAGCCCCAATCTAAAGCACATTACCACATAAACTACACCTCGAGGGCAGGCCTCTCAGTGAGTGTGTGGTCGTGTGTGCCTCTTCCTGTTTGTGTAACCTTTCTCTTACTGAGATCTGTGTACCGTGGTGTCCCCTATTGTCTCTGTGACAGTATATAAATATAATACAGCACTGCTATGAATGAAACAATATTTTGACCCAAATCACTAACCAGATTCAAAGTTGTACTTTAATAGTTTACCTTTTGAAACGGCGGATGAGGATGAACAGACGGGTTACAGACAGATGGCGATGGTTCTGGAAGTATTTCTTCCCACTGTGTATGGTGGGCGATATTATACTGTATATCCAGGTTAGATCATATAATTCTGTCAACCGACAGATTTTGCCATATGGTGTTAGGTGTCCTTTAATTATCTCTGGATATATCCAGGTTATTGAAAATCATCGAGCAGGGCTGTTTTATGGCAATATTGGATTTTTATATGATTTTCAAATCAATGTAATGAAATACCTTTACTTTTTAGATATTTTATTCACTAGATTTGCCAAAAAATCCTTCACCATCATGTTTTATCCATGAACAATTTCTCAATTGATTTTCCAGAACAATGAATATACAGTATATATTGATATCATGATGGAAGAACATGTCCACACAAAGTGCTCATATTATGCTCATTTTCAGGTTCTTAATTGTATTTAGAGGTTGTACCAGAATAGTTTTATGTGGTTATCAGAAAACACCATATATTTGTTGTACTGCACATTGCTGCAGCTCCTCTTTTCACCCTGTATGTTGAGCTCTCTGTTTTAGCTACAGAGTAAGACATCACACTTCCATCTTTGTTGGGAGTCGCACATGCGCAGTAGCTAGGTAAGGACTGCTAGCCAGTCAGAAGCAGAGTATGAGGGATGAGGGCTTGCCATGCTAGCAGCTAGGCGAGCATTATAACGTGTGTTACAAAGTGATGCACGTTCGTCACAGAAGTAAAGGCTGGACTACAACAGAGCTGTTTGGAGCAGTTTGTGAACAGTGTTTTCTGTTGGAGATGGTGCTGTAGGTAGGATTGTGAAGTTCCAGGACTTAGCCAAAAATAATTGAACATCGACGACTTCTTCTGAGTCCTCCCCCCTTTCCGCTAAAGCCCAAACAGTCTCCTTAGCCCCTCCCCCCCACAAGGGAGAGCTGTGCACGATAGAGCGCATTTGTGAAGAGGGGGGAAGGGGAGGAAACCTATCTGCAGCTCGCGCGCTGGGAAGGGGAGGGGAGGACGCTATGAAATGCGTGTGCCCCCTGGCCCTGATTGGTGCATTTGAACAGGGAGCGGTGGATTTTTGCAAATCGCACTACAGGCTGTAGGTGGTGCCAGAGGAAGCAGATTTCTTTTTTTAAATTACCTGCTTCATAGTTTAAGGATACTATTATATTTCAGAGAAATCATGTTTTTCTGTCAACTTGGTATGATGAATGGTTCTAATATTACAATACCAATAAGCCTCAGCAGCAGCTGCTGTGGAGGAGCCAGTCAGTCGTGTGATCAGAGATGTACCAGATTCAGAACGCTTTATTATTGCAATTGGGAACAAAACAACGCACCACTGTCACCAAGTGTCTCCGAGATTGAACCAGAATACGAAAGTGTGTGAATGTATTATCAGGTTTATACCAAGCTATAGATTCGCCTGCTATTAGCCTGCTGTTAGCAGCTCAAGCAACACAATTTTACTCTCTGCGATTGGGTGCTTATTACCAAAAAGCTCCTTAGGAGTCATAGTTGACTTACGATATTTATATATCATATAAATATTTATATATAACACAGTTGCTTATCTTTTGTGCTAATGTTTTCATGCCCATCCAAGTCTTAGAAGTGCTCCAAACATATGCAAAAGAAATAATGGGACATTTACTTCTAGCCCCTCCTCCAACTTCACACTTTGACAGTATGACTCTTTGACAGTATCTTCCCAAAAGCATACACCCCTGCAATCAACTATAGGCGGAGGGATATACTGTATGACTGTATTGGAGAAAAGGTCTACCAACCACTGAAGTAGAAAGGAGGCGTTCCATTACTGACTGAACCCTTGAAAAGTATTTTTTATCCCCAGATGTGTTTCATCATTTTGTATAATGGTTGACCGACACTAATAGTGTTGTACCGTGTGGTTGGCCACAGGATATGAGCTACTTCTCCGTAGGCTAAATTGATGGCCTAATGGATGGAGATGTGGTAGGATATGGTCAGGGAGAATGTTTGTGCCTTCAACATTATCATCACACATCGCCCTTCTCATCCTATTACCTACTCTTCTTCCTCCTTTCTCTTTCCCTCACTATATCTTTCTGTCAGTGACTCTAGCAGCCCCCTGTTTGGCCCACAGCAATGTCCGTTTCTAATTTCATCTCTCCTGTTTTATTCATTCTTTCATTTTCAATGCCATCTATTTTGCCTCACCCTCACTGTCTATCCGGGCTCTCTCTCTCTCTCTCTCTCTCACTCTCTCTCACTCTCTCTCTCTCTCTCTCTCTCTCTCTTTCTCTTCTCCTCCCATTGCAATTTTTACAGACTCTCTGCTGCTGCTCCACCTCCGCCCACCCTCACCCTCTCCGGACCCATCCCATCCCCTTCCCACCCGAACTGTTCTTTTCTATGGACACTGCAGTTGTGATGTGAATATCTGCAGTTCTGCATGTTTGAAAACCTCTGGTGGGCGAGAGATTCTCATCACTGCAGCTGTATGTGTGCGAAAGCATGCACATAGATTTCTTTGTTTATGGGAGTGTGTGTGTGCGTGTGCGTGCGTGCGTGCGTGCATGTGTGCAGAGTAATCCTGATTATACTCACCTCCCAGTGTCCCATTTTAGGAGAAAGGGAGATGGGATGGGGGAGGAAGGGTGTGAGGGAGGAAGAGAAGAGGGAGGAGAGATGTTCTGCCACCACGGCAAACACCCTTCATATGAACAACAGAGTCAGATCAGTGATTCCCCCCAGGCGTCTGCTGCATTGGCAGACCGGCGGCTCAAGCAGCATTTCGGTCTGGAAACAACTGAGAGTATCAACTCAGCTTGCAAGAGGATTACACTCCTTGAGAGGAGAGAACCAGCTCTTCCATCGTATATATCCCCCTCGTCTGCACAGTTTTCATTCCCTCTTCCTTTTTTTTTCTTTTTCTGCACTGTATTTTTCATGCATGTTTGTATGTAATAGAGTGTATGTTTTGTGTTTTTATTCTCCGGCTGCTGGATTTGTGAGTAGGGCCTCAGGATGGTGGGGACACACGTGGGTTTTTTGGTGGGATTCATCTACAATGCTAAGCCTGATTCGGCATTGTATTGTGATCTATTATCATAAAGTGCCGAGCGCTCGCAGATTAATACTGATTCAGGGTCCCTGAGACCGGCTTTTATTCTGGCTTCTTTCATCCACGTGGCCATTCCCCGGCGAAATGATCTGAACGATGAATAGGCAACCTGTTTGTTAACCAGGACAAATGACGACTTTCTGTGGGGAAGTGAGTGTTTGTGCGTGTGCAGATCTGTCTTTGGGTGACTGAGGGAAATACAAGGAGAGACAGGAAAAGAAAACCTGGATTCTGGTTTGTTTGTTTGTTTGTTTGCATCAAATGCATTATGTGTTTGACTCTGTATGTGTGCGCGCGTCTGTATGTCCTAGTATTTGTATGCTTGTGTGTGTGTGTGTGTGTGTGTGTGTGTGTGTGTGTGTGTGTGTGTGTGTGAGTGTGTGAGTGTGTGTGTGTGTGTGTGTGTGTGTGTGTGTGTGTGTGTGTGTGTGTGTGTGTGTGTGTGTGTGTGTGTGTGTGTGTGTGTGTGTGCACGCAGGCGCAATAATTGCATATTTGCCCAGATTTGGTTGGCTCCACCGACTGGTTTTGGGCACCAGGCCTGTTGCCCTTCTGCAAACATAATCAGGCCAAAATGTAAGCTTTCAACCTCTTGATACAAACAAACACAAGCAAACACAGAGCTCCAGGGAACAATGCTGGTTGGTCCTTGCCAATGTTCCCCCAAAAGCTGTTGACACACACACACACACACAGTGTTTATATACACATGGCGCATTTTTCCATAGGCTGTCTTATCAATGTAACAGATGAAACATAAGCGGTACTTTTGTGCAGCGGTGTTTGTGTTTGATAAATGATTCATTTGGTGAAAAATGTGATCAAGGCCATGCCCGCAGTGTCTATTTCAGGCAGCCACTGACTCATCCAGGAGCCTGGCTGAATACCTATAGCCTCCAATCTGCCTGTCTGTCTCTCTGTTTGTTTCTCTGCCTGTCTGTCTGTTCTGTTTGTCTCTCAGCCTGCCTGCATCTGCCTGTATGTCTGTCTCTCTCTATGCCTGTCTGTCTGTCTGTCTATCTGTCTGTTTGTCTCTCAGCCTGCCTGTATCTGCCTGTATGTCTGTCTCTCTTTATGCCTGCCTGCCTGCCTGCCTGTCTGCCTGTCTGTCTGCCTGTCTGTCTGTCTGTCTGTCTGTCTGTCTGTCTGTCTGTTTGTTTGTGTGTGTGTCTGTCTGTTTGTTTGTGTGTGTGTGTCTGTCTGTCTGTCTGTCTCTCTGCCTGCCTGCCTGCCTGCCTGTCTGTCTGTCTGTCTGTCTGTTTGTTTGTGTGTGTCTGTCTGTCTGTCTGTCTGTTTGTTTGTGTGTGTGTGTCTGTCTGTCTGTCTGTCTGTCTCTCTGCCTGCCTGCCTGCCTGCCTGTCTGTCTGTCTGTCTGTCTGTCTCTCTGCCTGCCTGCCTGCCTGCCTGTCTGTCTGTCTGTCTCTCTGCCTGCCTGCCTGCCCATCTGTTTAGAATATATTATCATTAGCAATTTTGCTGGTGTTTGTATTCCTGATTTATAGTAAATTAAAACTGCATGCAGAGTTTATAAGAAGAGAAAAGTGTTAAGTAAAAATAAAAAGTTCACAGGTCACATTATCTATAATATGTCCAATTGTGGTCCTTAAAGGAGAATTACGCCCATTTTCAAAATGCATACATGTTATTCCTATGGTCTAAGACAGTCCAAACAAATATCAGTAAACATGAACAACTTTCTCCCAAATCCAAAAACTAGAGTGCTAAAACTCAAATTGCTGATGTCATCAAGTATAACATGTGGAACTGCTCCACAGATAATGAGTTAGGAAAGATAGTTACAGATGCACTGAGAGCAGCCAGGGAAATGTTCTGACTACATGGGCACATTTTCTGTTTCACAACTGAAAACACTACAATAGAATAAAGCTCATTTGGGTATAAAAAAACAAAAACAAAATCAGTCTCCCATTCATTGTCTGTGAAGCAGCTACAGACTTTATACTTGATGACATCACAAGTTTGAGACTTACTTCTCTGGTTTCTGGCTTTGAGTAGCTCATGTTCACAAATATTGATTGAAATTTCCTAGGCCATGGACATGACGTATTAGATGATGAGCCGAGGTTGAACAACTGATAGTTGATTGTGTCTTAGCCGATTCCAGTTTTGAAGAATGCGAGAATTTGCTGCTAAATTTGGAACAAGCCATTGGAAGATGTCACCTTGGGCCCAGGGAAACTATGATGGATATTTTTCACTATTTTGTTTCATTTTATGAACTAAACGATCAGACAAGTAGTCACGAAATGGACAAGCAAAAATGCCAAACATTTTCCTGCTCCGTCTTCATAAATGTGATTATTTGCTGCTTGATACTATTGTTGATTGAATATAGTTTTTTGTTTTTGTTTTTATTTACTATTTTGTGACATTTTAAATACTAAACAATTTAACAATTAATTACAAATAAAACACAAGAAATTATATGTATTATATTATAATATAGTATATTATAACTATACATTATTGCTGTAATAAGTTCTAGCCCTTAACAATAAACAGTAAAAACATGAATTATATCAAAAATATAAATCCATCCATCCATCCATCCATCTCTCTGCCTCTTTGTAATGACTCAATCCGAGGTCCGCCTACTCTCTATATTTGCAGCATTGATAAAAGACCTGACTGGAATACAGAGCCAGACCCCCCTACAAGCACACACACACACATATGCATGCACACACCCGAGCCCGCTGCAGTGGCGTGCTCTAATTAACAACCAGGGAGTCCGTGTTAGTAGTAGCCGGCGGGGTGATAAAAAGACCATCTGAACCCTCTCAGGAGAGGGGTGGGGTTGGGGGAGGGCAGAGGGGAGCAGATGTAGGCCTGGCATATTCCTAGCCTCGGGGGAGCTCGCCTCCTAACCTCCCTATCGATCTCCCCCTTCTCTCTCCTTTCTCTTCCTGCCTGTTTCGTCAATGGACGTAACACTGGCCTCCATTCAGGTGGATCATCACCACCGGGGATGGCGGAGGTAGGGGGGGGGGGGGGGGGGGGGGGGACAGTCTCCTCCTTCCACTTGGGTCTCTCCGCTGGCTGATGTCAGAAGGTTGCTAAAAGGCCTGATCGCCACCCCCAGTGTTCAGACTCATTACCAGATTCTCCTCTGAGCTACGATTGCTCTCTTGCCTTTTGTGGCATTTCTCCTCTCCATCCTCCTCTCAGCCGTGCCATCAGCGGCGGCTTGACATTCGTATCTGACGGCGTCTCTCCAAAGCTGATGACTGTGGAAAGAGAGAAAGAGAGCGATAGATCCTATCTCCACTCAGCCTCTCATCCCCATCGCAGAGTGTGTGGAAACAGATGGTACAAGTCTGTCATGTGGTTAGGTAGCAGGGGGCCCGGAGGAGGAGAGGAGCAGAGGAAAAACACACAGACAGTTGATGTGGCCACGGTATGCATCTCGGACTGTGTTTGGCTCCAGATTAGTCAGTGATGCCCGGTTTGAGCAAGCAAACTAAGTTGTTTTTTGGTGTGCTTGACAATCAAGGGGGGTTCTTGTGAGTTTGATTTATTAGCCAAGCAAATTGCCATCTTGGTAATTGCTTTGCTGCAGTAGCAAAGTGGAATATATAATTATAGTTCCAGGTATGGGGGAGGTGTCTGTGTGTATGTGCGAGAGAGATAAGGTGGTTAAAGGTTAAGGAGAGGAGGAAGCAGGAGTGCTGATGGATGCTTGATTACGTGTCTGGCCATCTGGACTGTTGTCACCGAGATGCTTAATCCCATTCACCACAGAAAGTGCGTGTGAATGTGTTTGTGTGTATGTTTTTCTGCATGCACACACTTTGATTTTCATGGATATGTAAGATGTGTCCCTGTACATTATTCCACACATCACACAAATCTGTGAAGATGCTAATAAGAACAAGAAACAAATATGTACACACACACACACACACACACACACACACACACACACACACACACACACACACACACACACACAGGCAATACACACACACACTTATCTACTGCCCCCCCACTTTAATCAGACCTATCCAGACGCTATGCAGACACATCCCAGATCGGCCTCTCTAATCGTTGGTACATTTTAACAATTACTGCTAACAAGTCCTTATTACCCCCAGTGCCCTGCCCCTCCTCTTGATCCCAGCTTCTAATTGCTGGTGCTGTTTCTGAGCAGCTCTCTGCATAGTTATTAGACAGGAATCATTACCACCACACAACACAGAGCCACACCATGGTAAACTCACAGTTCACTGCCACCAAACACCTGTGTTTCTAGGTTAGGAGTGTACTGTGTGTGTGTGTGTGTGTGTGTGTGTGTGTGTGTGTGTGTGTGTGTGTGTGTGTGTGTGTGTGTGTGTGTGTGTGTGTGTGTGTGTGTGTGTGTGTGTGTGTGCGTGCATGCATGTGCAGCATTTAAGTTGCTCCTGCTGACTGGGCCATATGTTTAGACTCCTGTAGAAACGGCCTGTCGTACACACACTAAACTCTAGCTGTGTCTGTGCCGCCTGCTAGATCACCTAGTGACTAGCTAGCTGTAGAAGCTAACATGTTTTCATGCGGAAGGATACAGTGGCTTCGCTGTCCTCGCCAGTATCTCCACTTTCAGGGGCCTGCAGATGTTAAAGGAAGGGAACAGTGGCTCTCACATCACTGTGTGTGTGTGTGTGTGTGTGTGTGTGTGTGTGTGTGTGTGTGTGTGTGTGTGTGTGTGTGTGTGTGTGTGTGTGTGTGTGTGTGTGTGTGTGTGTGTGTGTGTGTGTGAGAGAGAGAGAGAGAGAGCAAGTCTTATGTTTCACCACAGAAGAAGAAAAGTAGGGATTCAGTGTCAACTCTGTCTCTGTGCGGGCAGATAAACCGGTCGCCTGTGTTTTGAAAAACTGCAGATCAACTGGCCCAGAAATGAGGAGTAAACACATTTGTTTATTATTGTCGCAGTGGATTTGCTCCAACATAATGTATGAGCAAACCTTACATTATCTAATGGCACGTGTCCACAGGCAAGCATCATTTCTACACTTCCCATTCATTGTCTATGTAAGCAGCTGGGCAATGGATTTTGGTAGCGTCGCGGTGACTTTCGTGAAGCGTGGCGTCGAGTTGTCTGCTCCTCATTTGCATAAAGTTAAGGTCCAGGCTACCTTATGCAAATCAGGGGCGTCCAGCTCGACTCGCCGCCACTCCAAAACTCACAAAAAATCTTCTAAACTGACCGTTGTAGATCTGAAATGAAGACAGATTCAGCAATTGCATAGCCTATTTCTTGCATGAAATATTTTTTAGAAACACATTTCGGTGAACTATTTTCATAAAATAAGAGAAAGTTTCCAAACGAGCCGCCATGTTGGTCCGTTTTGAAATCCGGGAGCAGACAGCCCACGAGTAAAGCGTTTGCCCAATCAGGTGCAGCCATAGCGGTTGTAGGAGGGTGTAGCATGTTTTCTTTGCTTGTCAGCGGTCATTAAAAAGAAACTGATACCTGCTAGTGACAAGCCCGCCAATCATCGAATCCTGGGAAGTGGGGCAATCCCTGCAAAAAAACCCTAACCCTAAGGCAGCGGGAAGTGATCGTGCTATTGACCAACAAAACCTGGTCTAAAGTCAATAACGCAACATTTCATTGTTATTTTAACAGCAAATTAGTAAAATGCACAGCGGGGAAGCACACAGGGAAGCGCAGCAGCACACAATTAAAAATATGACGGTGCAACTCCGCCATCATAATAGCAATGCGCCAAGCTACAAACACGCCTGGCTTTTAAAGGGAATGGGAGATGACACTCTGATTGGTTTATTGCATATTATGCCCAAAACACACCTTTTAATGATGAATTAATGAAGACAATAAGTAGGCTACAACCCTTTTGAACCTTGCGCCCGGCGCACGGACCCTTTTTTCCCGCCGCTGTCGTGATCCCTGACTTTTCCTTAGCACCATTAACTTATCTTGTGGTTTTGAGTAAAATGAGAGAAACAACTATACTGGATGGATTACATTAAATCTGCAAACATGAATGTCCCCCTCAGGATGAAGTGTAATAACTTTGGTGATCCCCTCAACTTTTTTTGCACCATCATCCGTTCAGAATTTTAATTTGTCCAACACTTTGGTTTCATGACCAGATACCTTCAAAACTAATGGCATTTCCGTCAGCCACAGCTGTACGTGGTGTGCCGACTGCTTGCTATGAGTTTTGAATGCTGCCCGCTTCAGTGAATTCTGAATACGTTCTTTCTTTCTCTTCGTCCTTCCAGAGGACCTGTTGCCACTTGGCTTCCCCAGTATAGACATGGGTCCCCAGCTGAAGGTGGTGGAGCGGACAAAGACGGCGACCATGCTGTGCGCTGCCAGCGGCATCCCCGACCCGGAGATCTCCTGGTTCAAAGACTTTCTGCCCGTCGAGCCCGTCAGCAGCCAGGGTCGCATCAAACAGCTCCGATCAGGTGAGAGAGACAAGGAGTTGTTGTTAGATTATTTCATTTATAAAAATAAGTACCAACAAACAGCTTATCATCACTATCAGGTACAGTCCCTGTTGCTCTACATTTGGTGATTATCATGTTTTAATTATGATTTAGGGATTACATGCTCCTCTCTGAGTTTATCTGCATCCTTTGGGGGGGCGTAAAACCTTTTTAAAGCCAATTTCATAAAAGGATAATTGTGCTGCCCTTAAGCCAAGAAAAATAAATAAATGCTGTTTTTATTAACATTTGGGAAAAAAGATTATAAAAAGATGAGA
This sequence comes from Gymnocephalus cernua, assembly GCA_023631565.1. Classification (NCBI taxonomy): domain Eukaryota; kingdom Metazoa; phylum Chordata; class Actinopteri; order Perciformes; family Percidae; genus Gymnocephalus; species Gymnocephalus cernua. The sequence goes on from CM042436.1 coordinate 16,137,682, forward strand.
TTTTAAAGGTACAAAGCTTTCCATTGTGAATCCTAAATGTTAAAGAAAAGCCAGGTCTCCTGTACTTTATAAAGTTTACATATAATTATAAAGTAAATCCACTTTGAAAAGAAAAGCTTAATATAATAATCAATCTACCCCAAAACAACTATAATTCTCTTTTCTCGAAATCAATACATACGCAGAGTTTCTTCACATTAGGGATTTAAAAGACGCTCTGCTTATCTTTTGACCCGCCCAGCCTAAATTGTGTGAAATGAGCTCAATGTCTTCAAATCTGAGTGTAAGATCACTTTGCCAGAACCAGTAATAGGGAAAGAGGGAGGGAAGCTGTTTTTGCTGCTACAGAGAAGAGAGAGAGTGTGTCTGTGCAGACAGATCGAGGGGTGAATACGGAAGAATCACATCATGTGCTTAAGACAGTTTGTTCAGCTTTGTTTATGCTCTTCTGTATAGATGATACAGCGTCTCCTGGAGTAGGTAGACACGTATTTTCTCAGCCATTCTCACTCAGCCATCCTCAGGGGGAATGAAAGTGATGGTGAGGCGAAACCATTTTGTTGTTGCTTCATCCATATTCTCTGTGCTCCTCCGTCCTGCCAGCTCAGATATCTGCCTGCTGTCAGCCAATATCCTTTACCGATCACTTCTGCCCTACGTCAACCTTGTGTCTGTGTCTCCATTTGCAGAGTTTGCCATTACGCTGTTGAAACACATTTTTAGTCTTGCACTTTCAATTTTCTTTTTTTTTTTTTGTCAATGTTGCCACACCTGTCAAGCATGACACACATGCAGTTTGCAATAACAACAGTGTCAGATTTGAAAGCATGGGTCTCTGAATTCACACACAAGTAGGCAAAAGCAGGCTTCTCATTTCTAGCTAGTGAGTGCTGATTTTGCCGGCTCAAATGACAACCGTAACTAGCGGATTTCATCAGCTTAGCCAGTGGTGGAATGTAACTATATGCATTTACTCAAGTACAGTACTTTTTGAAGTAGTTGCATATACCTGAGTATTTTTATTTTATGCTTCTTTCTACTTCACTACTCTCTTAGAGGGATTTTGTACTTTTTACTCCACGTCATTTATTTGACAGCTTTAGCTACTTGTTACTTTACAGATTAAGTGATTACAATCAATACAAAATATAAGTCAACTAATAAATTAGGATATATTATTATAGGTTAAGCTACCCAGCAGTATATAAAGTGTCCCCACCTTCACCAGCTGCAACATTAAAGTGATGTACACATTACTAATTATATATTATACTGGTATATGATTCTAAATCTCAGCCAACCTGTATAATGAATACTTTTACTTTCAGTACTTTAAGTGTATTTTGATGCTAATACTTCTGTACTTTTACTTAAATAAGAGTTTGAATGCAGGATTTTTACTTATAACTGAATATTTTTACACTGTATTGCTATTTTACTATTAAGAAATTAGATTTTTCATCACTGGCTATAGCTGGCTAGCTAATTATTGCTAACTGTGAGCTTTTGGAAACTTTCGCGGCCGCCGCGAACCGTCTGCTCGTTCATACTGATTGCGGTCAGAGCGGCTCCAAGAATGGACTTCTTCTCTTCTGTAGCCAATCATTGCAACGTGGTGCCCACGTTGTTGCAAAATCTTGGAGGTGCACGGCTCGGCGCTCAGACCCTCCGCACACCCTTCGTGCATAGTCGCCCAGGCCGCAGTTGCGTAATATCTTCCTTCCTACGGTAGACAAAACACAAGCAAATTAAGAAAACATCTTCATTAATTTGACAACACATGCACAGCATTTAGCAAACACGCTGCAAATACACACAACACAACCAAATACATGAACACGCTGCAAATATAGAAACGATGCAAAATGAAAAGAAAACCATCTCCCAAAACAAATGCAACAGAAAAACACTGCATCCAGTTTACACAACGGAAGTTCTCCAGGCCTCTAGGGGAGCGCTAAGTGGAACAGCTTGATTTTCGACCCCTTGGAGAGACAGAGAGAGAGAGAGAGAGAGAGAGAGAGAGAGAGAGAGCAGATGAGAGGTTTGTTTTGGAAAGAGGCCACATAAAAAGGTGCATATTCATTTTTACGTTTGGCCCTAGTCTTTTACGGTATTATAAAAGAGCTAACACTAGTTAGCCCATATGTTACAAAAGTAGAACATTATTAAAACACACTATTAAAAATCTTATTTAATAATAAGGAAAACAAATGATCCACTCTCTCTGACATAACCTCGCCGTCCGTTGTGTAAACTGGATCTGCATCGTTCCTTGTTTTTGTTCATGTATTTGGTTGTGTTGTGTGTATTTGCAGCGTGTTTGCTAAATGCTGCACATGTGTTTTCAAATGAATGAAGATGTTTTCTTCATTTGCCCTGTGTTTTGTCTGTTTGCATGTGTTTTCCTTAAATTGCAGGGCGTTTGCCCCTGTCGGCCACCGTATCGCCCACACCACCCCGACTTCGCTGACCTCAAGAAGCATGAAACACGAAAACACGTTTAGGAATATTCCTGTTTGGATGTTGGGCTCACAGTGTTACTGTAGATAGTAAGTCAGTTAGCCAAACACGCTAATGTTTGCAGCTTACGTTAGCACACACAAACACACCATTTAATCCATTCTTTATAATTTTGTCCTTGTACTTAAAGATTTGGAAAAAGGTCTCTGCACGCTTGAATCTGTGTCAGGTGCTTAGGAGGGAAAGTGCAAAAAACAGCACAGCACAGCACTGTTAAACGCTGAAATCTTTAACAGTAGCCTACAACGTTTCAGTCTGTCCAACGTTCATCAAGTATATCGTAAAAAAAGATTTTAAAAAGACAAAACCCTTCAAACTCTTTATATATGGAGAATCTCTCTTACTACAGCCCCCGTACGCACCGCATCAACATGTGGAGAAATCAAACGCTTGTCAGGCCCGCCTTGCCTAGTTACAGTTGCTATGATACTGTATGCTAATGCAGATTGGGGGAGGGGTTTAGTTAACTAGTGTTTGCAGGTAGCTGTAGCCCACATCCATTCCTAGTATAATTTCCAGTAATTACTCACCAGAATACCTCGAGTGTAACTGCCTCTGTGTTAAATGCTCTGCAGTGGGCGTGGGATGCCGGTGAGACAACCACTCCTAAAAAAAAGAAAAACGAGACAGGCTTTTTAAGCAGAGGGAGCAGTGCAGTGATTGTTTTATAGATCCATAATTGAAAAAAAAAAAAAAATCTCTATTCTCTGCTTAGAATTTATGAGAAAGCTTTGGTGGCCTTGGAGCTACAAAATAACAAAGAGCCTCCCTCAAACCTCTGCATGCATCTTGAAACAATGGTTCAATTCAAATACTATTTTCTCCCTTATTAAGGGCTGTAATATTACTGGTATACAGTGTCTATCATAATATGTTTCACTTGGTCTGCCCAGAGACTCATTTTGTCCTCTGTAGGTGACACTAATTCACCGCTACACACCGTGAGGTCACGTATCACATCAATGAAACAGTAGCAAGACAAATGGCACGGTGAGTTTCACCGCAAGGTTTAATAGGATTTCAAATCACCAAAAGCATTGCAAAGCTGAACAACAAAATGCAGTGTATACAGTAATGGACCAACCACTGCCGTGAAATGATTTGTAGGAAATAAATTACACATGAGCTAGGCTCAGAACAGCACAGAGATGTGTTATGGATGAAACTCTCCTTTTTAAATCTGTTTAATGGGGGCACCTTCCAAGCAATGCCTCTGATTTAGGGGACGGCTGCCAGCTCTTGTTGGACCGCAGCCAGGGATCTGTTTTTGGGCTACAATTATTGTTTTCTCTCTGTCTTTTCCTTTTCTTTCTCTGTTGGGTCTTGGAAATATGTTTATGGCCCCAGGATGGAGAAGATGATATTGATAGCGAATGCACTCAAATCCAGCAAAAGACGACTCTTAGCCATTTCACAGCCCATAGCAAGTATCTATCACCTGCGGTGTCCTCCCACCGCAGGTAACTGTCCAAACGGTGGCCATCGGCAGTTGTAAACACACCTACATTAAACCTGCACACACGCCATCCGCTTTCCTGAGGGTACAAAACATATGGCACAGTATAGAGTTGAACTTTTGCTGGCATAGTTATACCTCAACCAAAGCATCCATCCATTTTCCCATGCCATCTGCTGCACCAGTTTAGATGTGCGTGAGGAGAACCTGGACAAGCTATCTGTCTATATCTGACATTTGGGACGGAGATGTGGAGAGTTTACCTAAGCACGGAACAGCCTTCATAGACCTACACTCTAACAGATGGCATGCAATATGGACCCTGAGGTTGACTGCTGGGTAATGGATGGACCTGTCTTGGCCACGAACTGTGATCTGATCAAAGGTTGTGCCAATGGTACCGGTCACGTTTAGGTCACCTTTATTTAAAGCGGAAAAAAAGGGAAGTGATTGAAACATAAAGACGCAGACGTTTAGTTTCTTTAAATCAGCTTCATAGTACAACAGTTTTATATTTTGACTAACGCAAATACATTTGTTCAGGCATCCCTCAAAATAGTTCTGACTGTTTTTATCGAAGGCAGGCTCTCTCGTCTCAAAATGTTGCCGTGCGTCGTTAAATACCTCTGCCACGGAGGTTGTTTTTGGTCCCGTTTGTTTGACATCTGTTTTTGAGATATCCTGCTGACTAACACACAGACAAGCAAAGGAATTTGGAAATTAGGACACTGGCCAAAAAAAACAAATGATTAGTTTTTGGTGAAGATCCAGAATTTTATTTTTAAAAGGATGTCTTAAAAATGGCGAGATAGACAAATCCTTTTACAGATCATGTTTCTAGGCTGACAGAATGGTTATGCTGTGACTTTGTTTTTGCTTATCTAGCTTTCATGTCCATGTTTTATGGATGTAGAATAAATTAGGGCACAAATAAATAATGAATGGATTATCGGTTAGGTCTGTAAATTGTCAGAAAATTGGGTAAGGCCTGTCACAATTTCCTACAGGTGCCATCCTCAAATTTCAGATTTTGTCTGACCACCAGTTCTAAACTCAAATATATTCAATTTACTGTTATGTTTTATGTTATGTATGAAAGCAGCAGCAAATCTTCACAATTAAGAAGTCAGAACCACTGAAAATGTGTCATTTTTAGTTTAGTTTTTTGCTTTATAGAAAAAGAAGAAATAAAATGGGTTAAATGATTAATGAGTTAATCACAAAATTGTTGCAGATTTTAAAGTGCTCATATTATGCTTTTTGGCTTTTCCCCTTTCCTTTATTGTGTTATATATATTTTTTGTGCACGTTAGGTTTACAAGTGAAAAAGCCCAAAGTCCACCCCAAAGGGACTTACCATCTCCAACAGAAAACACTGTTCACAAACTGCTCCAAACAGCTCTGTTGTAGTCCAGCCTTTACTTCTGTGACGAACATGCGTCACTTTGTAACACACGTTATAATGCTCACCTAGCTGCTAGCATGGCACGCCCTCATACTCTGCTTCTGACTGGCTAGTAGTCCTTACTTAGCTACAGCGCATGTGTGACTCCCAACAAAGATGGAACAGAAGTGAGATGTCTCACTCTGTAGCTAAAACAGAGAGCTCAACACACAGGGTGAAAAGAGGAGCTGCAGCAATGTGCAGTACAACAAAAATATGGTGTTTTCTGAAAATTAAACCATGTAAACCTATTCTGATATAACCTCTAAATACAATTATGAACCTGAAAATGAGCACAATATGAGCACTTTAAATTATCCATCAAGCCATTAATGGACTAATTGTTTTAGGTCTAAATGAATTGCACTGTATACTCAACAGCTAACTTGTTTAAAAAATATTGGCTTCAATGTTTTTGTGTCCACCTACCAGGAAAACGGTTTACTTTCAAACTGCGTTAAGTAAACTATGCTGTGGTGAAAAAAAAAAATATATATAGCATCCGTCTGTCTTGATTGTTGACCCTCGTCCCAGTTAAAAGTTAAGGCCTCACCTCGTGAGTCCAGGTGATCTGGTTGACCTAGATGTTCTGGCAGAGCCATCTGGTTGGCAGTATCGGTTGTCATCTGATCGGCTGAGTCTCAGCCCAGCAGACATTATACACCATCCGCGATTTCACCGCAGCTCAATTTACTGAAGTCACATCTCACTCTGGGTCTGTCAGCAGCTTCCAAACTGCTCTCCCTCTTCTTCTCTGTTATCTTTCACTTTCCCTTTTTACAGCTTTTTTTCTCCTGCTTTTCCAAACCGACAGTTATATTTGTCCAATGCCAGTTATCTGTCCATGCTGTTTGTTTGTTTGTTTGTTTGTATACATGTGCTGACCTTTATACGTGCAGATACTGAAAAGCTGTCTTTTTTTATGGTAACGACACGTTTTGCATAAAAGGAGATTTCAATCGCCCATTTCAAATTTGTGCTGATGGTTAGCCATATGAGCTGCTTCCAGCTGTCAGATGAGTTCTTGTTTGCAGAGCTCCACCTGTCCAGCTCCATCTCTTCTCCACTCTGTCTTTCTTTCCCTCGCTTCTCCCTCTGCCTGCGCCTCTTTGTGGAAAGGAGGCTCGGTTTGTAGAGCAGATAATTTATTCCTGTTTATCGCCCAACTCTGCCCCGCACCGCGGGGAAATGAGAGATGGAAAAATGGAGAGAAAGAGGGGGGCACGAGCTGCTTTCCTTTCATGTAACTGCAGAAGACAGAAGCAAATGGATGACAGCTTCAGCTGGCGGGGCCTCAGTTCACTAAACACACTCAAACACGGCGAATGCATACTTGTGCCCGAGCTGTGTGTAACAAGTTAAACTTTCCCTCCAAAAACATGTTGTTTAAACTTCTGCATACAGTATACTAATCAGCAGTATGCACACAGACACACAAACAGCATGTCTCTGTGGAACCTTTTAGTGCTGAACTGTTTTTAAGATTTAATAATTAAAAGCTTTTCTCGCCATTAGGATAACACACCGTGTGTGTGTGTGTGTGTGTGTGTGTGTGTGTGTGTGTGTGTGTGTGTGTGTGTGTGTGTGTGTGTGTGTGTGTGTGTGTGTGTGTGTGTGTGTCTGCAGTGGTGGAAAGTTAGTACATTAGCTTAAGTGGTAGAGGTACTTAACTAGTGATTGTTTTCATTTTGGAGTAATCTTTTTTTCCCCGAGTCCAGGGTGAAGTTTTCATCTGTCTTCTTTAGCCTGACCAACAGTCTGAAATCCAAAGATAATGATTATTAGCCTGGGAAAACACTGACGAACTTCCAATTTTTCCAAATCGAGGCACCAATCACGAGGGCTTTACACGATGACGATAGCGCAGCGACGGCAAGCAGCTTTTTGTTTACATTCAACATGAAGCGCAGCAACCCGTTGATGCCGCCGTCGCTGCCACGTCACCCGGATCGTTGGTCTGATTGGTTGAAGGACTATCCGATTGCGCCCAGAGGCATTTCAGCGGCGTCCGTTGGAAATGAGCTGTGTATGAAGCTTCCCCAGACCCGCTCTCAGTTACAACTGAGAAGGGTCTGGTGTCAACCAGGCTAAAATGATTATGATATAAAACTGAGAAAAGCAACGAATCCTCACGTTTGAGAAGCTGGAACCAGAACATTATAAATATAATATAACATTATAACGTTACAAACATTATTCGGCTATCAAAATAGATTTTCCAATTTATGCTTCTGTGTACGTCTGCTCTACCGGATTCTACCACACTACATGTCAGAGGGAAATATCTTACGTTTTATTAACGTTTTTGACAGCTATTATGATTTTACATACAGATCATGTGATCATTTTTTATAAATAATAATGATGCATTGTTAAAGATTACCTAACAATAAATTACCTAGCAATAAATAAAGTTTATTTATTGCTACCTGATTCTTCATCTAGGAATCAGAAGTTTGATAAGGAAATAAAAACAAAACTCAAGGTCTACTTACTAGCTTATTTTGGGACTTATTTTTTGCTTTTTGCAAATAATTCAAAGCTAGTAACTGCACCATGACAAGACTTGTTTTTGTCAACTTGAACTGCAGTTATATATTGTGTGTAATATTTGACATTGTGGAAGGGACCCTTCTGCATAATCATGTAACACATGTTTTCTTACAATACTTCTGTACTTTTTCTCAACTCAGAAAGCAGGACTTTTGCTTGTAATTGAGTAGTTTTATGTTGTGGCAATGTGCTACTTTTACTGAAGTAAAGAATGGGAACTTCTTTAACTAACCCGATGTATGTGAAAGTGCAGAGAAAACTATATCTACTGTTTCTCTATATATCTCGATACAAGCCAAATCCCTTTTATCAGTCTCACAGGAGATTTGATACAAAACACCGGGCTTTGTAACAGACTTAACATAGCTCTGTGTGTGTGTGCGTGTGTGCGTGTGTGTGTGTGTGTGTGTTTGTGTGTGTGTGTGTTTTGAGTTGTGTCTTCCTCCTCTTCTCCTGCAGCAGAGTGTAATCCATGGTTTTGTGCTTCCTCCTCAGGCTCCATGTCAAAGTCAGTTTCAGATCAGATGAATGTGACAGCAGGCTGAAAGAGCAAAAAAAATAAATAACTGCTGGTAATTCAAAAGGCCGTTTGCAAAAAAAAAAAAGAGGAAAGGAAACAAAAGTAAGAATAGCACCCTGTGAAACCACAGAATACCTGACGAGCGCGCGCCGTGTGTAATTTTAGCACGTTTAGGGAGACTCTGTTTATCACGGCGGGATCAGGGTAGCAGGATAAAAATTGAGGAAGAAAGAAGTGGAGGAGTTAAAGAGCACCGTGTCTGGTTGTTGCCGTGGGGTAAAGCTTGTCAAGCAGCAGCAGTGAGCCTGCTGTTGCAGAGAGGAATCTCTAGCTTGTAAAGTGGTGTACAAGAAAAGGTCCTTTAAATGTCATCTAAGTTTATAAAAAGTCATTTTGAGACTTGGTTTTGAGTTTTTTGGAAGGAAATTCCGATTTTTGAATGCCGAGCATGGAAAGAGCAAATACAATATGGTGCTTCTTACTACTTCCTTACTAAAAATACTGCTACCGGTATTTGAGAGCCTTCAGAAGCTGCCTTTGATGTTGAAGCAATAGGAGAGAGGATACCCAAGGGTCCAAATATAACAAAACAGACCAACAGACTAACATCTGAGGATGAAAGAAAGGCTGATAGCAGCAGAAACAGTTTCTACAAACTCAACTAAACATCTTTATTCCTCTTTCTCTCTCTCTCTCTCTCTCTCTCTCTCTCTCTCTCTCTCTCTCTCTCTCTCTCTCTCTCTCTCTCTCTCTCTCAATTCAATTCAATTCAATTCAATTCAATTCAACTTTTCAATTCTTGGCATTTATTGGCATGAACGTTTCAATAATAATGTTGCCAAAGCATCAGACAAAACACAATAAACAGTTATATGTACATTAACACAATATTAGGATGGGTTTATATCATGTTATAAATCTATTTGTATGGCAAATATAAAAACAACTCTCTCTCTCTCTCTCTCTCTCTCTCTCTCTCTCTCTCTCTCTCTCTCTCTCTCTCTCTCTCTCTCTCTCTCTCTCCCTTCCTGTCTTGCAGGAGCGTTACAGATCGAGAACAGCGAGGAAACGGACCAAGGGAAGTACGAGTGTGTGGCCACCAACTCTCGAGGCGTGCGCTACTCCTCCCCTGCCAACCTGTATGTGCGAGGTAGGACCTGAACCCAGAAACGCACGGGCACACTCACGCACATGCACAGAACAAACACACAGAAATCCCTACTATTAAGGTGCTCTTAGTATAAATAAAGTAATTTTTTTTTTCATTTCTGTGCTTTTAAACAAGTATTACTAACCCATCCATTGTCTACAATATATGTCAACCCCCGTTGTTTGGTATTTCTCACAGCCACCCTTAACAAGTCCACCTTAAACCTCGGTGCGAGCCCCTGCAGTGGAATCAAATTGAACTTGAAGTTGGGAACACACCTTGGTTTAACTGCATGGAAACATCACTGATCTGTCTACTAAAATGGCTTCTGTACAAGAGGTGGATAAAGAGGAAAATGTTGCACGAAAGATGCACAGATTTGATTGGAGATTTGAATGAAATTGGAAACAATCAGGATATAAGTTATTCTTAAATATGTTTACATTAATGGCATCATTTTGCACCCACATGATCCCTGTTTAAGTGATAATAGCCTCTGGATTGTGGGCGCTGGTGTATCTTGGCTTGTGTTTGAAAGACCACGACCAATGTTCAGATTTATGAGTTCTAGTTTCTATGTGAAGTGGGAAATCGGAGGAGTGTGTATGTGATGTGAGAGTGCTGGAGAGTGTGTGTGTGTGTGTGTGTGTGATGCAGTGGAGCGAGTGGCTTTGCGCTGGCCGTTTTTATTCTCTCTGTGTTTCCCCGTTCTCTCTCTCCCCCCTCACGTCATTGTGTTCTGCATCAACCCCCTCTCATCCCTCAGAGCTTCGAGAAGGTTGGTGTGCTCTTTCTTTTCTTTTGTTACTCCTTTGTTTCAGAAAGCTCCACTTATTGAAACAGAGAGAAACAAAAAAGGAAAAAAAAAAAAGTACATTTAAAGGACACCGCAGTAGATTTTGAAGTGAAATGATTATGTCTCCAAAAAAAAAAAAAAGATGAAGAAAGTTGATTTCTCTGAAGCTGCTACATTGATGAAGTGGTCTGCCTACGCAGCAGAGTGCATTGACTGCATTGTGAGGCCTTGTGTGCAGAACCCTTGGTATTGCCTTCACTCCCCGATCAATGTTTTCTGCATGGTATGATCTTGTTGTCATGGAGACCCAAGAATTGGAAGATTAAAAAGAGGCGATGTTTGCATGGAAGGAGTGAGAGAGAAAGAGAAAGGAGCACCGCTTGCATGTCTGTTGACTGACGGACTGACACAAGAGCATGGCGCAGTGTGTGTTCACGCATATTGATATGCTCGCATTGTCATATTATTGAACTTGCTGTCTTGTCATGTCTGGCTGCTGTCTCTCTTTTTTTTCATGTGTAATGTTGTGTCTAAGCTTCCATGTCATCACATGTGCTCTCATTCTGAACTTGCTACACTGAGTGGAAGTCTTGCACTCGCAGTCACGCTTGTACCTTCTGTGTTGACGTGGTATGTGCTGTGCAGGTTTGTAGGAGAAGCATCAGTTATTTGGCCAGACTCATGCCATAAACTCATGATGGTGAGACAACTATCACATCACCTGTGGGGGAAAGTAACAAAGTATATTTACTACACTTGAGAACAAATCGTTGTTGTTTTTTTTTGTTTTTTTTGTTTTGGGCTTTTCACTTTATTAGATAGTGACAGTGGATAGAAAGGGAAGGGGGGAAAGTGAGGGGATGACACGCAGAAAAGGGCCGCAGGTCGGATTCGAACCCGGGCCGCCTACACAGGACGCACACTCTACTAAGTGCTAGAGGTCGCCCCCTTAAAAACAAATCGTGTACTTTACTTGAGAGTAATACTTGTTGGAATACTTGTTGGAAAAGCTATCGTTACTAGTTACGTGACAAATTCATATTTTACATACAAAGCATATGATGAAACATGGTGCATTGTTAAACATTTGACGACTCCACAGTATATAAAATATTTCAAATTAGCTCCATTATTGTTGTAATTGGTCGAGGTAAATGACCCGACGTGCATCCCCCTGTTGGGTTTAATTCGCAATGATGACCCGCTCGCTCTACATTGTCCCTTACTCAGAGCATATTAGATACATAATGCTGGCTTTACTGAGTCACTTCACTGACTGTATGACCCTGCTCTACTTGTGCTACTCGTACTCCATATTTTAGCATTTAGCATTAGCAACCAACTGCCGCTTGGACAAAGTTGAGCAGAAATGAGTAAGTAAGTAAGTAAGGAAGCAAAGTACATTTTCCTAAAAATAATACAGACTTTTCGGTGACATTGTCAGTGCAGGACTTTTACTTATAATTGATTATTTTCGACATGTGGTATTTCATTACTAACAGTAAACTATCAGTCAATTTTTAGCAATATCCCAGCTCGCCTGTAATATGGCCTGTTGCTATCTTTCCCAAACACTCCGATACGCCTGTATTGACTGACATTTGAAATGAATCATATCCATTCACAGTTTTATATATTGAGGGGATATTAATGATTCCCTCTTATTACAGTGGGTAATGAAAGCAGTGTCCTTGAGATGGACTGGATGGTGCTACGTAAATGTCAGTGACGGTGCTGAACGGGTGCATAGCAGTGCTGCGATGCAGCGGTAATCCTTATGGCTGTGCCAAGGTCTCCCCAGTACGTAGCCTCCAGACTCCCTGCAGAGGACAGGACTAATGATAGCCCCGCTAATAAAGATTGAAGCTCCCTGGCCCTCGTCAACTGTATGGAAAATGGGGGGGAATCATGCGGCCCGGCTCGATTAACTTAAAGCTCTGTGAGCATGTGAAGGATTATCCCTTGTTATGAGCTCACTTTATGTCTCTGCAGTGGATTCTTCAGTCTTTTGTCTCTTCTTATTTATTTTTTTTAAATACCGCTGACGATCATCTTGAGTCTTCACCTTCATCCTGTTGTTGCTCATATTACCAAACTAATCCATTATGCCTAATTAATTGTCTCTTTTTGTTTTGTTGTTTTGCAATATTGATAAAATAAATGAATGAAATGTTTTGCCGTGCTGCCTCGCACCTGCTGTGTCTGTCTTGTGCATGGAGCTGTCATGGATACAGTCTGTCTGTCTGTCTGTCTGTCTGTCTGCCTGTCTGTCTGTCTCCAGCATGCTCAGATGAGGAGATGCCTGCCTAATCATGTCTGTTTTCTAACAGATCTACCTGTTTTTGTCTCTTTGTCTCTTTCTTGTCTTCAACTTCTGTATCCAATTCTGGGTGTCTTCCTTTTTTTTTTCTACAAGTATTCCTATAACCTTTTGTTTTTGTTTTAATTTGTTGAACTCATGCAAAAATGTTAACTTCTATCCAATTGTCTCTAGATTCTTTGAGTAGGGGGATGTGGCCCATGAAGATTCCAAGTAATGATGTAACACATTAAGGAGTGGAGGTTAAGCAGCACATTTACCCATATTTATTTATTTATCTTTATTTTATTTTTATTTATTTATTATATTAGAATTAATGCTGGGTTTCCAAGTCGTCTAAAAAAAATTGTTTTGCCACTGCAGGGTTTTTACAGTAAATATTTTTATTTGCATACTTTTAGAAAATCTTTTGCTTCTATAAGCTTCCTAGTGGTGAGTTTAGTTTTTGGACAATGTTTCTGCTCTCTGTCTGCCTTCCCTTTCATTCTCTTCTTTCATGCAGGGATGTCTGTCTGTTTCTCTCTCTCTGTCTCTTTCTGTTTCCTGTGTTGTGACCCTTGGGTATCCTCCTCTTCTTCTTCTTCTTCTTCTGTTCCTTCAACATCCGATCTCTACTAGTCTTTTCTCTTACTGTTGAAGCACCTACTTTCTGAATGGGCCTGTCTCTGGTATATAGCCGTGTTTTTAAATAGATCCATGTGTTTTCTTCTTCCTCGCTCCTCTTTTTCTTCCCCCTTTTTCCCTCCTTCCCCTAAAAAACCCTCTTCTAATTCCTCTCTTTATCTCCACTTCCCTGTCTTTTCCCCTTCCCTCCCCCTTTTTTTCTCTTCTTCTTCTTCTTCTTCTGCATTCTGTCTGCACCCTGATGTGTAGGAGCGACAGACACATGTACATAAGTTTATTAACTTATAAACATGCACATACTACCTCACATATCTCTTTTTGCTCGCACTCGTTCTTTCCCGTTCTGCCTCTTTCATGCTGTCTTGGTGTTCTTAACTTAATGTGTCCAATGATCACTCTGTAATTGCCACAACACCCTATTAGAACCCTCAATCCACTCCTGTCCACATTTCCAATTCATTTGACTACACACTGTATCAGTTATGAATCCTATGTATTGTACAGTATCTTGTTGTACAATGTGGCTGTCCTTTGCTACATTGCCTGTCATTGTCTGGAAGAGAAGCAGAGCTGCCTTTTTCTGTCTCTGTCTTTCTCTGTGTGTCTCTCTCTCTCTCTCTTAACTTATTCTATCCCTCTATCTGTCTCTCCAGTGTCTCTGCTTTTGTCTCACTTCTTTCTGTCTCCCTCTCAGTCTTCAGTTCTTCGTTCTCTTCTTTGTGTTTCTCCACCATTTTATACCTCTTGAGTTGCCCAGGCATGCAAGTGACCTATGAGTTCAGTCTCTCTCTTGTTGCATCTCTCCCTAATAAATAGTCAACCAAGCTCAGACCGATGCAGTATTGGATACAACTTGCCACTTTAGTTCTTCTTCTTATGGGGACACAAATAACTGGCAGGGCCTATTGATCGGCCCCTATGATGCATGCACTCTCTAAAAAGAGTCCATCTGATGCACAAGCACCCCCAAGGCACAGACATCTCAAGGAAGTAAAGTTTCTCACTGACGTTTCTGGCCAAGTTTAGCATGTTTAGTCATTGCTTGGAGGGAGAAATGTTAAAATAATGAAACTATTTTTAAAAAACCTGAATCAGAAAGTCTTATTTTTCTGCTTATATGAATGATAACCAATAAGAAAACTGTTCTGTTTTAAGAAGAGAAACTGACTATAGGTGTCATGTCCTGGTTGAAATGATACTCAAGAGTTTGTCACTCTATTATTTTGAGTAGGCAGCTCACTGAATGGTTGAGCTCGCACAAGATGTGTGTCTTTCTGTTGGAATCATCAGTACCATAAAGTAATTGGGACTAAACTTGAAATATCCCTTTTGTAATTTTCTGTAAAAAAAAAAAAAAAAACCTGAAGTTCATTCTCCCCCTTCCTGTTACCTCTCCTCTCTTTCCTCTCTTTTTCTTTCTTTTTATCTTTCTTGCCCTCACTTTCTCTCTTAATCTTTATCTTGTTTCTGCCTCGCTCTTCCTCTCTCTTTCTCTCTGATTCTCTCTCCCCCCTCCACCTTTTTCTCCGCCTTTCTTCTCCTCACTCCCTTCCCTACTTTTCTCGTCCCCTACCTTACCCCAAACCCCCCCCCCCTCCCCTTCCTTTCTACCCCGACTCTCCTCCTTTCCCAGTGCGCCGTGTGCCCCCTCGTTTCTCCATCCTCCCCTCCAACCATGAGATCATGCCGGGAGGGAGCATCAACATCACCTGCGTGGCCGTGGGTTCGCCCATGCCCTACGTCAAGTGGATGCTGGGCAGCGAGGATCTGACCCCAGAGGATGAAATGCCGATTGGACGGAACGTGCTGGAGCTCAACGGTGTCCGGGAGTCAGCAAACTACACCTGTGTGGCCATGAGCAGCCTGGGTATCCTCGAGGCCACCGCTCAGGTCTTAGTAAAGAGTAAGAGACGCTCGAATTACATGATTAATCGTTTTGGCTCTCAGAGAGAGAAACAGTGTGGAAAAGTGCCCCAGTTGTTGCTTTATTGAAGGATAGATGTAGATGGATTGGGTGCCCTCTATATTTAAAAAGATGTGGATGGCAGGAGAAAGGGATACTCTAAATGTCCAGGATGGTAACGTTCCATTTGACTTCTGTCAAGCTAATGTTCTGTACTTGAACGAAGAATTCTACATATTCTACTAAATATGATTAAGGCACCCTCATTGTTGTGGGTTTATCATTGATACATGGCAGTGTGGGAGGCCATTTAATACCTCTTTGAACAAAGAGAGCTACCAAATGAATGTGAAAGTGTATCCTCAAAAATGTAATTCGATTTGAGTCAACTTTATTGTCACTGCACACAGTGTGAACGAGTACGACAAAATGCAATCTAGCATCTTAAAAGTGCAAACAGTACTCCAAAGTGCACATATATATATATTAGTGCTGTCAAGCAATTAAAATATTTAATCGCGATTAATCGCATTAATGTCATAGTTAACTCACGATTAATCGCGATTAATCGCACATTTTTATCTATTCTAAATGTCCCTTAGTAATCTAAACTAATAATCTGTCACATAATGTAACACTGTTACCTCGATTTTCCATTGCAGATAGTACTGCCTCATGCCTGAGGCGAGTGTGGCTGGTCCTACTGTCTATGGGATCATAGCGTCGTCAGCGGCATAGCCGTCGTCATAGCGACTGGTTTCCCGTGACTCATTTCCTGGTTCTCGTTCTCGTTCATAACCAACGTAAAATCAAGGAGAGGGGTAACTTTTCCTGCTCCAGGTTTCCCACCGTGGTCAGAAAGAACAGAGGAGACACTTTGTTTCTCTCTCTGACTGTAGAGTCACTACTCGCTCGCTCCGAAGCTAATCGCCGTGACGAACCTACTATCTAGCTACGCGGCTAGCAAGCTAGCAAGCCCAAGCCCAAACAGCGCCCTTCAATCAATATTATTGGCCAAGCGTCCAAGGTAACGTAACCCCATTTGTTCAGTTCCTATCCCCTGACCAATCCGCTATCCTAACTACTCCCTAACCCCAACCAATTGAGCTGCTTCGTAGGGCGGGTCTTGACGTTATATAGGTCTATGGGCGTGGCCATAGTGGGATTCGTAATTTTACTTCCTGTCTAGCTAACTCTCTATGCGTTAATCGCCCGATAAAAAAATTGTCGGCGTTAAAATGGGTTTGCGTTAACGCCGTTAATAGCGCGTTAAACTGACAGCCCTAATATATATATATATATATACCGGGGTATATACACCGATACTGTATATATGTGTATATATATATATATAAAGTACAGAATGTGATATTATTTGATACGCACAAATAAACAAAACAATGTACAGAATGTACAGTATGAATGAATGTCACAATAACAGAGGTTCAGAATGGACAGAAACCAATAAATCTCTCTTCATCTCGCCTCTCTCTAATCCCCAGCTTTGCCAAAGCCTCCCGGCACACCCATAGTCACAGAGACCACCGCCACCAGTGTAACCATCACATGGGACTCTGGCAACCCAGACCCTGTCTCCTACTACATCATCCAGTACCGGGCCAAAGGACCGGACAGCAAGTACGAGACAGTGGACAGCATCACCACCACCCGCTACAGCATCGGGGGACTGTACCCCAACACAGAATATGAAATCAGAGTGTCAGCCTTCAATAGCATCGGCCAAGGGCCCCCCTCTACGCGTGTGGATGCCCGTACAGGAGAGCAGGCCCCGGCCAGCCCTCCCCGAAACGTCCAGGCCCATATTATATCTCAGAACACGGTGATGGTCCGCTGGGAGGAGCCAGAGGAACCCAATGGACAGGTGGGAGGAGGACTGAAACTTGTTTTTTTTTATTTGTTATCAGTAGTAGAAAACTTTTTACATTTTATGTTCTTTTATTCTTCCTGTCAAACAGCAAAATGTTCTAAATATGGTGGTAAATGTCTGCAGCAAAAACACTGGTGCTCAAAAAAAAAATCCTTTCTGTTCTAAAAGGTTGTTAAAGAAAGCAGAGTTCATTCATTGTGACAGCTCCCGGTCTTTACATCCAGAGTTTCAGATTTACCAGGCGGAAATGTGTGTTGAGTGGCAGGAAGTAGCCGGCTCAGACGGCGCAGGTCTCTAGCGTGCCTGCTCTATGAGCCACACAATACGGAAGTAGCACCGATCATCCGGGTAATTTCTTGCTCCATGATGGCTGCGCCACTGAGCAAATCTCATAGGAATGAATGGGGCTCCGCCTCGAATGCTGTTTCTTAAAATACATCCATTGGAAAAAAAAAAGAGAAACATGAGGAAAACCTCAGGGTCACGGCCGTGACCGTGACATTAGGAAAAATGTAATATTCCGTGCATACACCATCCAGTCCTCACTCGATTGCCCTTTGGGGACATATAAAGGGATTTATTGTAACGTATGTAAAGTAACGTTCTATTCTTTTAAAACTGAATGACATTTACCCTCATTTACTATGGACTGACAACATTTTTAAATTACCCAAAGGCCCACACGAGGTTAAAACGATGAAGCCTTAATAAAATTCACCATTGGGAGCTTTTTTTCCAGTGTGCAGGTTCATGTCCTTTGCAGGAATTGTGTGTTGGCAGAGATTTCCCTCCTGTAACCCCCCCCCCCTCCCCCATGAAGAAAAAGGTAATTGGACTGTCCGCTCTAAGTTAAGAGCACTCCCTCTTGAGGCCTATTTCTTTTTCTAGACTTCCTAACTGCGTAGTGGGTTCATAAAAGTGCAAGACTGAATTGAGGATGGGGATGATAGATATTAAAGAGCAATAAGAGGCTGAGGTGGTAGAGGTGGAGGCTAAGGGCGATGGCATGGCAGCAGGATTTCATATACTCTGAACTGCCCGTAAACAAATCCCACAGGAGAGTTAGAGGATGCAGAGTGATTATATCTTACGCACTACAATGTGAGAGATCGTATTGGAACTGGTGTTGTCAACCTGAGAGTGAGATTTGTTTATCAGGGTCAACTGCACAACAGCCCCAGATGTGAGGACCTCACCTTGTGCCAATGGCCTCCGACAAACAGTGAACCAACAAATCCACCCGAGCATCTGGACTAAAGTAGAACATTATTCATAGCTGATGACCTGAGCTGTGATTGTTATGGATATTTACTGATCAATTCTAGATGTGTATGAAAAATGGTATTATGGATTAGCATGGGTGGAAAATCACTTATTACAGGCCAGTCACTGATAACCTTAAACTCCAGTCCCATTCCAGAACTAGCGCATAGATCTTCAACACTTGGGTCCGGGACCCCTAGGGGGTCCTCAGAGTAATTGCAGGGGGGGGGGGGGGAGGGGGCGCCAAAAAATATATATGAAAATATACATTAATGTAAATCCAACATTTTAATAGAAAAGGTAAATTGGCCTATTTGTGAAGAAAAAGTATTTACACATTGAAGATAAGCTTACTATAGGTAAGGTATGCCAGGTACTTTAAAACATGATGTGTAAATAATATCCATTTATTTTCATCCATTTGGAGAATATATGCAGTAGGGAGTCCCTGCTCGGTCTCTCTTTCAGCTTATGGGTCCCTGGCCTAAACAAACGCTGAAGACTCCTGATCTTGTGGCCTTTCTCCCTCTCTGCTCCTCTGTTGTAGGTGAAAGGATATCGCGTGTACTACACGATGGACCCGTCCCGGACGATAAATGAGTGGCAGATCCATAATGTCCAGGACAGCGTGATCACCACCATTCAGAACCTGGTGACCTCGGAGACCTACACCATCCAGGTCCTAGCCTTCACCTCTGTAGGGGACGGACCCTTCTCAGACCCCGTCCATGTCAAAGTCATGCCTGGAGGTCAGTGTGTGTGTGTGTGTGTGTGTGTGTGTGTGTGTGTGTGTGTGTGTGTGTGTGTGTGTGTGTGTGTGTTTGTGCTAAACATTATCATTTGTAGATGTTTGTGCATGCTGGTGCATGCATAATAGCTAAGTAGTGGTCCTCATTTATTCATGTGCAGGAGAGTAGTGGTTGTTATTCAGATGTGCACATCCAACAGAGCACAAATTACTTTATTAGTGTGTGTGTGTGTGTGTGTGTGTGTGTGTGTGTGTGTGTGTGTGTGTGTGTGTGTGTGTGTGTGTGTGTGTGTGTGTGTGTGTGTGTGTGTGTGTGTGTGTGTGTGTGCATGTATACACAGTTAAGTAGCTTATTTCAGTGTCTTTGGTAAAGTTTGTGAGGCAATTTGACTTCTCCAAAAGGAATGCTGGGACGGTGTTTCATAACACTGTGGAGACTTATGAAAAGGAAACTGGGATTAGCAGCCAAAAATGTCCCTCGTTATTGTACCTCGGCGCTGCTCGCGTCACTGTCACAGCTGCTGTGAAGTCGCAGGTTTTATGTGATGGCCCTCCCATCAAAGAGATGATTACTCTGATGGTATAACTGGTTTAAATGTCTGTGTAGGCTGAGCTCCTGCTACGCCATCAGATGTCCCTAAAGAGTCTGCCATTTTCCAGCATACAAAATGAATGAGATTATATAAAAAAGTGCACAAAAATACAAGGGTTTCATTCTTATTCCACGATGACCATTTAGGTCATGTTAAAATAGATTGATTGCCAGTCTTGGTCATTTCTCTGTGAAAGTATTACTGACTTAATAAGCAACAATTACAGCTAAAATTAGAAAAATAAGTACCGTAATAGTAAAGTTAATTATAATTTCACACTCAAAAACAAAACTCTGCTCCCACGCTCACGCTGTTCTGTTTAGTCAGATTAGATAGACAGTGACATTTCCCTGGCAACGTACTGTAATTCCCATTCTGATAATGATAGTATTTACATTATTAAGCTTAATTAGTTATACACGGTTATAAAGTGCTAAGGGAAACTATAAAATTCACTAAAATAATGACGCAGGTTAAGAATAAAACTACTAGCATAGTAAAAGATTATTAAATAAATGAAATGTAACGAATTCAAATAAATAAAAACACAGGGTCTAATGGAACACAATAAAAAGTAATGGTAAAATTAGAAAAAGGCCTTCCAGGAAAAGAAGTTTTTAATTCAAAGATGTATTATTGCTAAATTCTTATTGGTGTGTGAAAGAACCAGTATTGTTGTAACATTGGCATACAATATCATGTCCATGTAGAATTCCATTAGTTATAGTTAAAAGGCATTTAAGAAAATGCAGAAAAATACATGTTATATATACTTCTTTACAAATTAAATTAATGTCAGACTGACTGACTGACAGGTGATGTGCATTCTTTTGTTTTTAAGCAATTCTTTTTCAGAAATGCCTCAGGATATATTGTCTCTAGAAGTGTGTTATTCAACTTTTGTTTTTGTTAAAGAAGGAAAAGAAAATTGCAATACTCAATACCACTGAATTGCAATACTTCTAGAATCACAATAAATGAATACAAATCGAATCGGCACCCATGTATCGTGAAAGAATCGAATCGGGACAAAAGCATATATAGTCCCCGCCCATATATATATATATATATATATATATATATATATATATATATATATATATATATATATATATATATACATAACTGACTGGTTTGTCCTGTCCCCTTCAGTCCCAGGCCAACCGGGGAAGTTTAAAGTCGGTAAGGTGGCAGACACCAGCATTGAGCTGACCTGGGAACCTGCTTACACAAAGGAGGGCATTGTCAACTATGAGCTGCTCTACAAACCTGTAAAGTTCGGCAGCTTGGTAAGACCTCTTACTCTCTTTTTATAAGCCTGTCTGCTCAGTGGATTTCAGAGGGATGAGAGGGCAGATAGAAGAAGTCAAGTTTGAAAGATTAACCTCAGCGTCCAGCGCCTCTGTGTCGGCTGGTGACAGTCTCATCTCTTTAATGATTTATTTTCCCCCTCCCCTCATCCCACCCTCTCGTCCCGTCCTCTGCCCCTCTTTCTTCTCTCTCATAGGAGAAGCTGACCTTCGGGCCGAGGAACTCGTACACGGTGGAGGGTCTGAAAGCCAACACTGAGTACTCCTTCTCCCTGGCCGCCATCTCAAACAAAGGCATCGGAGCTTTCACCAACGAGCTGGTGCAGAGGACATCACAAGCCAGTACGTCTCAATTTAACTGGGTTCATATACTGTACCTGCAGGCACACGAAAATGCCACAAATTGATATTGTATTGTTTTTCACAGAACTCTGATGCAATATTTTGTCCCCTACACACACACACACACACACAGATCAAAGTACATTGTCCTCAGCTCCTGACCCGGTAAAACCTGGGAACAATCTTCACATCTCTCCATCTATCTCGTTTATCAAGCCATGTGTCAAACCCTACCTCCCATCCATCCATCTACATTTGACTGTGCCTTTCTTCCTCCACTCAGCCTTTCGATTTCTTACACAGCCAAAACATCATGACAGATGGAGATGGAGCGCCGATTAAAGTTTAACTCTTCCGTTTCTTCACCCTCCTTTCACTTTTTTCCACTCTATCAGTGTCTAATGTCTTTGAAAGGGCGACACTGTCTGCCACTTATTGGCTAGCAGTCAGTGATGAGGAGCATTAAAGGATGGTGGTTTGCCTGCTGTGTTTACAGGTAAGTGCCGGCCAGTCTGTATTTTACCCAGGCTGAACTTGGATTCTCTCCCTTGTGTCGTTTTCTCAAAAGTTATTTTTTTTTTTTGCACAATCACTGATAGCTCTGATAAGCAACTTCCCCTTTTTTTGCTCTGACGTATTGATTCATTTTATATCTGCTCACAAGAAGAAAATGCAGAGATAATGGAGAAAACGGTGCAAGGAAAAGAATCGATAAAGTAGTCTTGGTGGAGAACAGTCCTGCAGTTCATGGTGCTGTACTTTATCGCTGCAGAGGTAAGTCTTTGTCGAGTATTTACAATCACTCAACAGACACAAGGAATCAGACTGTGTATTCATAATCAGATCTGTGCTCAACACTTTTAGCTGGTCTCCTTTCAGTCTTTACCTCCAAAACGAAAGAGAGACCAAGGTGGTACACCAGAGGAGGTGGGGGTTTAGTAATGGGAAGTACCAGATAAGCAGACTATTTCATGCAGCAGAATTCATTTCCCAGAGAGGTTATGTGCGCTTTGTTATCGCCAAGCTTTGGTGCACATCTAGATTGTCCCCCGAGGCCAACAGAACAGTGGCTGTACGGCTGAGTGGATAGATACTTGAACCTGTCAGCTATGACTATTACACTCCCACACATACACACATGGTATACACTCCTGAGCTCACACACAAGCCCAGACGCCTCGGTCATGTTGGCCGTTGTGTGTGCACACTCCTTTAAGGAACATTATATAGGGTGAGTGATACCTACAGTTCAGGGATCTGTGGTGGTGACGGTGTGTGATTCTTGGCTCTCTGTACTTGTTTGTTACAGTGAATACTCCGGCCTAGTTCTGATTCAATTCTTGTCTGCAATTCATCATTCTAGCCTGACTTTCAATATCCGTCTGAGTGCCTTTCTCTCCGGGCTCCCTGTTCTTTTCTTTTTTTAAACCTGCCTCCTAAATCCTTTCTGCACTGTGTGAGATATGTTTTAGTTTGTTTTTTTCTTCCCTTCGTGAAGCCCAAGACCTTCCAATAGTCAGCAGTGGAAAGTCTCAGACCACTCTATTATCTTGAGGACTCAAGGATTATGCCACCATGGGGGCTGGTGTTGTGAAATGTGTATGTTTGTCCCTGTGTACTGAGCCGTGCATTCCTGCTTTAGAAAGAACGACTTAACAATATCTGTGTTTCATTCTTAATCTGGATCCTTTTATGCTGCTAGCTACAGATAAAGGATAATATATAATCACTGGGTATCGGATGCACATTCTCCTTTGGTATAATTAAGTTGTCCACTTAGGGTCAATACTCTTGTCTCTGGTTTTTTTCATTAGGCTCTACGTCTAACATTATGCTTTTACATTATGTGGTTGCTCCCCATTTTTGCGTCACTCATGTTTGTCCTGGTGTTATCTCTTTCAGTTCAGTTTACCTTAGTTTCTTATTGTTTCCTTTTTGTATCCTTATCTCCTATCCTTTTGCGTATATTCGCCCCCTCTTGCTTTTTTCAACTCCATTCTCTTGGGTCTCTCCTAAACTCTTTGCCCTCCTCGCTCCTTGTCCAATCAGAGCCCTCAGCGGCACCCGAGGGTGTGTCCTGCGAGAGTGCCAGCTCCACCTCGCTGAGAGTAAGTTGGAGGCCGCCTCCAATGGAGGGTCAGAATGGCGAGTTGGCAGGTTATATGCTGAGATACCAGAGAGTCTCTGAGGCAGGAGGCGGAGGTCAGGGCCAGGGAGCGAAGGGGCTTCCTATCCCGGCCCCGCAGGGGCAGACAGTGTTAGAGGGGCTGGAGAAATGGAGCTGGTACAACGTTACCGTGGCAGCCTTCACTGCAGAGGGGACTGGACCCAACAGCCCGGCTGTGATCTGCAGAACTGATGAGGACGGTAAGAGTGGGAGCCCTAGATCAGACCTAAACAGTATTGATTGTTTAGTTGATTATTTACTGGCTAGACTGTTGGTCACTTAATTAATTCTGTGTGTGTGTGTGTGTGTGTGTGTGTGTGTGTGTGTGTGTGTGTGTGTGTGTGTGTGTGTGTGTGTGTGTGTGTGTGTGTGTGTGTGTGTGTGTGTGTGTGTGTGTGTGCGTGTGCGTGTGTGTTTGTCCTTAGTTCCCGGTGCAGCACCTCGTCAGGTGGATGTCCAGCCTCTCAACGCCTCAGCGCTTCGAGTCTCGTGGCGGTCGGTGTTGCCACGGTTACGGCAAGGCCAGGTCCGTGGCTACCAGGTGCATTTCAGCCGCTCAGAGAGCGGTGAATCACGTAACCTTCCCCAGATCAAAGACCTCCTGTTGGATGAGTCTCAGGTGACGTCATAACTGAATATTTCAATGTTCCGAAGATGGTCATTTATTTTATCGTTAAACATCGTCCCTCTCTCCTTGTCCTTTGACTCACTCCTTCCCCCGTCTGTCTCGGCTGCCTGCGGGGTGTGTCTCATCTGTGGGATAAGATGGAAGAGGGTGACTCGACTCAATACGTGAGTGTAGACTACCCTGTAGACTGTCCTCTTCTCATTATAAATTAACTCACTGTTAATACAAACAGCACAATGCATCCAATACATTACACAGAGACAGCCACGAAACCTTTATTAAGTTTGACCACCAGAGATTTGTTTAGCCTGTGATGTGTAACTTTTTGATAATTTTCCTACGGATGCATAACTGCAAAGAAAGTGTATTGTCTCATATAAAAAGGAATGAGTTAGCAGTATTTGATGGTGCTGTTGTGTGTTTTCCCCCACAGGAGCTGATTTTAGGAGACCTGAAAGCTGAGACTTTGTACTCCATCTCAGTGGCAGCGTACACCACCAAAGGGGATGGAGCACACAGCAAAACCAAGCTGGTGCAGACCCTGGGGATTGGTAAGCATATGCTAAGTATACAGTTCATTGCACTGGATTTAGTAACATACTCAAGAATCAGAGATGGCAAAAGTACTCACTTCTCATACTTAAGTAGAAGTACAGATACTTGTGTTAAAAATACTCTGGTAAAAGTAGAAGTACTGATTTAACTTATTTACTCAAGTAAAAGTAACAAAGTACAGGCTTGGAAATGTACTTAAAGTATAAAAGTAAAAGTAGCCTTGCGAATGACAACCATTTTTTATGTAAAGCTACCAGGACCACAAATGTTACCTTAGTGCAAGCTGAGAAACTTCAGTAGCCATGGAGAAAAGGCTCTTTATGTATATATGCCATTGTCTAAATTTTTTTAAATGGATGTCTGCCAAAAGGCCTAAAACATAACATATATGATTATTGTGACAGAGACTGGGACTCCAGGTTAATAAGATTCTGACTGAGTAGCAAGATATGAATTCAATTATGATTCTGTAATAAATGCGACGTATATTCCCATCCAATTAGATTGAATTTGGTATTGATGATGTGAAAAATAACTCCACTGAAATTATTTGAAACTAAAGTAACGAGACACTTTTGTAAAACGTAAGGAGTAGAAAATACCGGTATTTGTGTTAAAAATGTAAGGAGTAAAAGTAAAAAGTCGGCACAAAAATAAATAGTAAAGTAAAGTAAAAATACCTGAAAAATCTACTTAAGTAGAGTAACGAAGTATTTGTACGTCGTTACTTCCCATCTCTGTCAAGAATTGATCTAACAGTAAGCTGCACCATCCAGCAGTAAATAAACAGCCAGATCAATTCTAATTCTTCCACAAGATTTACATGATAAGTGTGTGTGTGTATATATATATATATATATATATATATATATATATATATATATATATATATATATATATGACAGTTGATTTTCTGATGCCTGCACTGTTGTTTTCAGTGCCCGGCCCCCCCTCCCTGTGGGTGCGTCCAGGATCTGGTCCAACAGTGGTGGTGCGCTGGGCTCCTCCGGTGGAGTGCTCTGAGTCAGCCTCTGATAGCCGGGGGGCCCCAGTGGTAATCCAGGGCTACCGTCTACAGTACGGCCTGAAGAATACCTCTTTAGACAGCACAGTGGATTTCACAAACAGGGAGAGAAACTTCACTGTCAGAAACCTCTCCCCAGGCTCCTCCTACGTCTTTGTCCTGTCTGCGAAGAGCCGAGCAGGTTACGGAGACGCAGTGCAGCACGAGATAACAGTTCCCATATTCCCCCCGTTGGGATACCCCAAAATACCTGACTTTGTTAATGCCACTTGCTGCTCCATCCAGTTCTCCTGGCTGCCCCCTGCCCCAGAAGAGTGCAACGGTGTCATCACAGAGTACACCATATCTTACAAAGAGGCTGTGGGCCTCAAACCCTCTGCTGACCCTGTCCCGGGAGCCATACCGGCCCCCACTGCTCCCCCATGGCTGATCACGCTACCAGCGAGTGAGTCCAGCTACACCATCCTGGGCCTCAATTACAGCACAGCCTACGAGGTGCAGCTCAGAGCCCACAACAAGGCAGGGCCAGGCCCCTTCAGCCCACCTCTGGTGAGCCGAACCCTGGCCTTTGAAACAGGTAGGGCTGGCCTCAGGCCGCAGGAACACCCTTAACCTTCTACGCACTGGTTCAGCTTCACATCTCCGCTCCCTTTACTCTGGATTTCACTCCAAAACCACTAAACTAAATGAAGTCTGGGCCAGTTCTTACAGGTCGGCCATTCACTTGTGCACCTCAGGGAGGCTGAGACCTGCAAAGTCAAGGGGAACACCACGACTACTCCCCCCAATCTCCTCCACTCACTCACTTATACCTTCATCACCTACCCTTCACCACCAGTGGAAGCAGGCTGAATGTTAATGGATGTTTGCTTCAAGAGCACTGCTTATCACAAACTCTCAGGTAAAAGTCAATACAGGGCTTACAGTATCTAATACGGCAGGTAAGTGTTGGGTCTGAATATAAGGGAAGCCCGGAGTCTGGTGCTGTATCTGCAGGTAAGTTGTTTTTTTTTTTTATCTGATAGACCTCCACTTTCCCCTTTTACCAAAGCCTTTGCTGACATGCTGAATTCTGAGTCTAACAAACACAACCTTACACTCTGAGAACGTGGCATGTCACATTCCTGCAGCCATTCTGTCTGTTATTTGTACTTATTACTCTTGCCATCCACTCTCCTTATCACCTGCCCATCCTCCTAACCATCATTTATTCTTCCCCCAGTAACAGATCTGACTGACGTGTCTTCCATTTTCTACAGGTTTGCAGTAGGAAAGCAGAGGAGCCGCTGGTTTGATTAAAAATACTTCACCACAAGTGACTCTGTTTTTTTGTTTCTTTCCTTCCCAGATGTGCCGAGGAATTTTTCAGTCAATCTGGCCACTAAGACCAGTATTCTTCTGACCTGGGAGTTTCCAGAGAGCAGCAACCCCTATCGCTTTACTGTATGTTCTTTGGCTGGTGCATGTAGATGTGTAGTGACCTAGTCTGTCAGTTCTTAAGATAATGTATACACTAATACAACACAACACAAGTAACATTTGTCAGGTGCTTTTGATTATAATACCTCCCATTATCATAGGTTTCTTTATTTTTAGTATGCATGGCCCCAACCGGAATTATACTCCCAACTGTGGAAGTGTTAACCTTTTATGCTGGCTTTATATAGAATTTAATGGAGTAGGACCATAGTACACGGAAATGGCCATTTCTATATATTATAACATCCGACAAAAAATGTGTTAATTAACTAATTAACACGTTTTTTGGATGGATTAAACAAATGAGATACAGCATGTTAATGCTTAAGAGTTAGTGTGCTTTAGAGGTGCCAGGCTAGCTCTTTCCCCCTGTTTGCAGTCTTCATGCTAAGCTAAGTTAGCCAGCTGCTGGTGGTAGCTTCACATCTAACTCTCGGCAAGAAAATTAATAAGAACATTTATAGTTGTACTTTTTTTTAAATATGGTGTAAATTTGGGCAATGCAGCATTGTAATAAAACCTTGAAAACTTTAAAGAAGAAATTATTGATAAAGATAAAAAATTGATTTTAATTTAGGTAGACCACCCTAAAAAGGGGGGCAGAGTGTTAACGCGTTAAAGAACAGTGGGATATCATAGCCACCTTTGCCTTTCACCCATTGTTCTTACTTCACTGACCCTCTTTAATCCCCCAGGTGGAGTATAACCGACAGAAAATGGAGGTGGACGCTCGTCTGAGAAAGGCAGTCATCCCAAATCTTCAGCCTGACACCAGCTACGACTTTAAGATCACTGCTCCGGAGGGCAACATGGGAGGCCTTCGCCACCGCATCTCCGCCAAGACCTCGCCGCCAATCACCATCCGCCGCCCTGAGATTGATCACACCCGCGACACTGAGACGACCGTCACCATAATCCTGCCCTCGCTGGAGACTCGCACTCCTGTCAAGTAAGATTTAAAGATGGTTGTCATAGACCCGCAGCTGTCCTCAGAGGTTAGATGATCTCCAAAGGTGTGTGGCTTGATGACAACACTACCCGAGTGACGAGATGTTAGTGCAACAAGTTGGCAATGGAATGTGAAAATAGTTTGATGTTTGCTGTTGTATCGGTGCAACTGGTGTTATGTTGTTTGTCCTCCTCTGCTCCCACAGGAATGTGTATGTTGTTGTGGTTCCGCTGAAGAGAGCCCGCGGTGTCATCAGACACCTCAAGAGCCCCGATGAAATGGACCTAGAGGAGGTGAGAACCACAACAATAGCAGCACCCACTGATGTCTGTGCCTTGAAAGAGGAGAGGACCTATAAACAAACACACACATTCCCATTGCTAAGAACTCCTGGCAACGCTTACCCTTTATAATTCCATATCGGTGTTTAAATATTATTCATAGATATTGGAAAGTCTCATTTCTCTTGTCTGCGTCTTCCCTCTCTCTCCCCCTTTCTCTCCGTTTCTCCTCTCCTAGCTATTAAAAGACATCAGTCAAAAGCAGAGGGATTCTCGGCAGCAGAAGCAGGTGGACCTGCGGCGGGCTTACATCACAGCCCGTTTCACACCTGCCACCCTACCGGCCTTCTTCACCCTGGGGGATCAGCTGGACTATGGAGGCTTTGAGAACCGAGCACTAGAGCCGGGGCAGGAATACGTCTTCTTCATCCTGGCTGAGCTCAACTCCACAACCGTGGTACGAAAGCCACTGTGTCACATCTCTTTTCTTTCCGTGTTTATAACCACTCCCTCATTCCCTGCTGCCTGTGTTTCTCTGCTGCAGGCTGTCACTATACATTGCAATCAATATGGCCTCGCTGCTAACACAATAAAATGCACGTCAGTCAAAGTGTTGTAAGCAAAAGGCAATAACCTTCACGTTCTTCCATCACCACCGCTAATAAAGAGTGAGTGTACCTACCGTGGCAGTAGAAGAGATATTGCCTTGTGCACGCCATTGGATCGTATATATGTGCATTTGAATTAGATCAGACGTAAATATACAGCTTGAATTAGGATAGATTTTATTTGTTATTAGGAACACTTTAAACCCCCCCCCCCCCCCCCCCCCCCCCCAGGGGAAGCTCTTTAAAAGTAATTCAGAACTAATAAAAAGGCACTTTATTCAGTTTATTGTGATTATAGAGACATATGTAATGTCAGTAAACTCAAGTACATTATTTTTGTGTTGTCTAAAATGCAAAGACAGATCAAATATAATCTCATACACACATCTGCATGGAAAACCAGTCATGTGCAGCTTGGTCACAGTTCCAGGAATACATTTTGTTGAGACTTGGTAAAAGAGCTGTGGGATTGACTTTTTTTGGGGCCATAGTGTGTTGAATTTTTATAATTAATTGCTTTTAGTGTCATGTGCACGGGTTATTTTATCCACTGAGAAATACCAAAAAAAACGCAACCTGTTTTCTGATTAAAAAGAAGTCCTCCTTTTAGTCAGTTATTTCTAAAAATTGACACTTCCAGTGTCTTGTTTTCCTGACTATGTGCCTATACGTTTGTTTACAGAAAATGTATGTGGCCAGCCCGTACACAGACCCCGTGATTGCCCCAGATTCAGACCCCCAGCCCCTGGACGCTGGTGATGGTCTGATCTGGGTGGTTGGACCCGTCCTGGCTGTGGTCTTCATCATCTGCATCGTCATCGCTATCCTCCTTTACAAAAAGTGAGTGGGACGGATAAACTCTGTAACACAGAATGCCAAAAACCATAACCATGAGACAAAAGTTATTGATCAGCTTTGAGTAAAGGATAAGGCTGGTGTTATTATATATCTTTCTTAATGTCAACAAATCCCACGAAAAGATCAACGATGCATCAAATCATCTCTCAATACCTTTTGGTTTAAAGACAAATGTAAAGGCTAAATCATTTCCTAAATAGCTGGGCACCGTAGTACATTTTACATTTGTTGAGGACTATTTTCAGTGCCGGATTAATATATATTTGGTGTTTTACTGAGTATTTATGGCACCAGGATGGCATATGTGGGATTCACTCAAATTAAACTACAGTGTCCATATTTATGGTAATGAAGGAAGAGGTCTCTGGTGCAATTGTGTAGCTTATTGATGTGTTTTTGGACAGTGGAGCTCTGTGGACAGAGGAGTTTGGCTGCACAGACAATACTTGCTAGTGCTGTAGGATCAATCAAGTGTTAGTTTTGGTTTTCGTTGATTTGGTGACAATAAGAAGAAGAATATTGATTATTTTCAGCCTTATTCTTTAAAGATACATTAGGATTCTGTCTATCATGCCCTGTGCTCACATTCTGCCAGCAGCTCCCACTGTTATTTCTTGTACCTTATCGTTTAATGTTTGACTATTTCCCACAAATGCTTAACTTTCAGCCTGATATTCATCAAATTTGTTGCAATTTCTAAGTGTGTTCTCCCCTTAGACAGTTATGAAACGCCTGCTATAAGCCTGTGATATCTGCTGCAGGCCATCAAGCTTTTGAATACTAATACAAAATATTGATTTTCCTCTCTAACAATCTGTCTGTTTCCTTCCTTTTCTTCCGCTAATTATTCCTACCCTTGCTCTTGTTTCACTGGAAGCAGCAAACCTGACAGGTAAGATTAAACCAATTTCAAGCTCTTCGTTTCGTTTTAACTCGCAGCAATTACAAGACACCAGATGTTGTACTTGTACAAAGCCGTAAAACACCATGGGCTATATGACCTATATCCCACTGGGCGTGGCGTGGCGCAGCGCAGCGCAGCGCAAAGCCCGACGCAAGTGTCAATTTCCCATCCAGCGCCCACGTCATTTAAATAGCAAATGAACCTGCGCCCATCTTTGCGCCCATTGGCATGCTGGTCTTACAGGGAGGTGTGTTCAGGTGCATTCTTGGCGTATTGCTATCTTGAGGCAGCGGGAAGTGATCGTGCTATTGACCAACAAAACCTGGTCTAAAGTCAATAGCGCAGCATTTCATTGTTATTTTAACAGCAAATTAGTAAAATGCGCCTAGGCTTATGCACAGCGCGTGCACACTATGCTTGTTACACACACAGGGAAGCGCAGCAACCCACAAACATGCAAAAGATTACAAATACAAATATTACGGTGCAAAGTCGCCATCATAGTAGCAATGCGCCACGGTACAACTGTGCCTGGCTTTTAAAGGGAATGGGAGATGACAATCAGATTGGTTTATTGCATGTTACGCCCAAAACACACCTTATAATGATGAATTAATGAAGACACTAAGTACAACCCTTTTGAACCTGACCCTTTTTTCCGCCTTCAAACCAGCAAAAGTGGATTTGGACACGCCCTAAACGCACCTGCGCCATGCGCTTCACGCCGTGCGTTAAAATAGGGCCCATGCCATTAATGCACTATTTACTCAAATCAAGTAGCCTTGTTAATGATGTGTCACTACTGGGTCTGGGCTTTTTTCTCCCGAGTTGTTTGCATTTGCTAATTGCTCTTTTGACTCACTGGTGTTCGAGCAGCAAGCGCAAGGACTCTGAACCCGGCACCAAGAGCCTTTTGAACAACGCAGAGATGATGGCCCATCACCCAACAGACCCTGTGGAGATGAGACGCATCAACTTCCAGACTCCCGGTATGAAGCACGGACCCACACAGGCACCCAAACACACACACACACAATTTGTATTTGCATACTAAAGTGTACCGCCGATTGCTCATCATTTGATGATGAAATATTCATGCGACTAATTTGAACTTTGATAAGATTATGCAGACAAGATTGTTGAAAGTACTCCTCCGCATCACAACCAACCTGTCAGCTTCCAGTCGTTTCTGAGATCAAAATGTCCGCTGCCCAGGTAGTACAGTTATGTGCTTAGTCACTGCTGAGTCATAACGGTGTGACAAAATCAAATCATATCCACATGCCCACAATCCACATGCCAGGCCAGGCCACAAATATAGCACATCAGAACGGACAGAAATGACAGAAGTCACGAATGCCTCGAATGTTTCTTAGTTGGGTTTAACGGAAAAAATGATATATCCTAAGGTGAGTCGTGGGTTAACTGTGATAATTTATAAAGGAATTGATTCTGTTCTCGCCAGCATAACCAACTTAAACCCCACTGTGAAGTAACTACATGGATTTTGCTGCTCCCCACCCCCTACAGAGTGAGATCTAACAACACAGCTGCTGTGGTCGTGGTACCAGGCCAATCATGCCTTGCTTTCACTTCTTCCATTCAATTAACAGCATCCTAAAAAACACATGGCCTGGAGGAATTGAATCCCTGTTTTCACTATATATTTTTTTTATGGTTGCAGTTTATAGAAGTCTCACAGGGTTCTTGCTAAAAAGGTGGCAAGATGTGTCACCATGGAGAAAGGTCCCGCTTTTTATTAAACCGTAGATGAAGGTCTGAAGGTTTTTTGGTTTTTTTTACATGCTCGTGGGAAGCAAAGTAAAACCCACAGAACAAAGCACCTCTGCTCTTCTCTTCTATCATATGATTCTTTTTTTACTCTCATGTGGCAGCAACCCTGAAGCTCCCACTTCTCCTCTCCTGAGATTTGTGCTTTTGAGATGCTCGGCAAATATGACATTTGTTTCCAACTAAAGCGGATGATGCTATCTGAGGTCACTTTGGTCGTGACGGGAGCGTTTTGTCGTGATTACCTGCGCGTGCTGCAGTGCCGGGCTGAAGGAGAAAATAGCCGTTGATATGAGCCTGTTTTTGATAGCTGTAGCTGCAGAATGACTCTAAATGCTCTCCATGGTGTATTGACATGCATTGCAATACCAGAAACATCGAGAATGCAATCTGACTTAAATAGATTGTAATTATAGTGTACAAAGCAGTGTTTCTTTCTTTTATTTGTGTAGCTATTTGCATTTTGAATGGACAATGGATCGCAATAGCTTCTCATTTCTTGCTCCAGAAACGACTGTACGAGGCATAGGTTGCTGCCTTTGTGTGTGTGTGTGTGTGTGTGTGCGCGCCGAAACCCCTCCTAATTAGTGTTCTGTCTGTGTTTGTTTTCTCTGAGCCGTTGCTTCTCTGATCACAGAGAAAGCAATTTATCAAAGAAAAACAATTTACAAACAAACAAGAGTCGCCTCACTTTGTCCTCGCACATGGATCAAAATTGATTTTCTGCCTCAGCGTGTTCCTTAATATGTGGTGTTCTCTGATTGTATAATTATCTTCACTTCCTTGCATATGAGCGATGTTAACCTGCAGTAATTTGGGTCATTCAGCTGAAGTGTGCTTCACCTCTGACCCTTGTTGACACGCAGGAATGATGAGCCATCCTCCCATCCCCATCAGCGAGCTGGCTGAGCACATAGAGCTGCTGAAGGCAAACGACAACCTGCGACTCTCCCAGGAGTACGAGGTGAGACACACTTTATTATTCCATATGAATAAACAAATAACATCCTTGTTGTTTAGAGATGTTAAGCCCATTAAGCCTTCGCTTCATGTAGCAAACCTTACTTAACATTTGTATCTCTGTGTGTGCAGATTATATGATCATGATTTATTCAGCACTGCAGTTTGTAGCTGTAACTTGTCTACATTACATTACAGAGCACACTCTCTTTCCATTATCCTCAAATGCACTACTAAAAATGCCACCACACACACGTGTTAATGTGTGTGTGTGTGTGCGTGTGTGTGCGTGCGCGTGTTTGCTGCTTCTTCGCAGTCCATCGACCCCAGTCAGCAGTTCACCTGGGAGCACTCAAACCTGGAGGTCAACAAGCCCAAAAACCGCTACGCTAACGTCATAGCGTACGACCACACCAGAGTCATCCTGGCTCCCATAGAAGGTGAGCATTAGCTGGAAAAGTACAGCAAGTTAAAGAAGATGTTAAGATCTTAACGGGAGAGTCTGAGCGTATATTTGTGTTCAGGGGGGGTGAACACTAAAAGAGGGGACAGAAGGAGAGGGAGAGCTGCATGATGGATGAAATCTGAAATTGCAAACAGTGCTCAAGTCTGGCTGTGTGCAGTGGCTTGAGACTGACAAACAACGCGAGTGCATTCAAGTGCAGCCAGCACTCGCCCAGAACAAGAAGGGGGGGGGGGGAATGGATTTGATCTGCAGCTCATGAATTTACACCGACAGAGTCTTGTTGTTGTTTGTTGCCGTCCGCTAGTCATCCAGCAGCCGTCTGTTGGAAGCAGCGGCTGCCACAAACAAACGGTTCGTTAGGCTGTTTGATGTCAGACATGCAGGTTAATTTCTTATGCAGATTGCAGTTTAGCAAGAGCCTCACAAGTGTCTCGTTTCGCAGGTGTCCTGGGGAGCGACTATCTCAACGCCAACTACATTGACGGCTACAGGAAGCAGAATGCCTACATTGCTACCCAGGGGCCACTGGCGGAGACATTCGGGGACTTTTGGAGGATGGTGTGGGAGCAGCGGGCCGCCTCTGTGGTCATGATGACGCGTCTTGAGGAGAAGTCACGGGTAGGAAGCCACTGACTCCCAAAATCTTAGTTTACCAGAATCAGAATCAGCTTTATTGGCCAGGTTTGCGTAAACAAAACAAGGAATTTGTCCCCGGTTAATCTTTGCTCTCAAAGTACACTCACTTAACATATAAAGAATAAAAACAGAAAGGACAGTAAGAAATATAGAAGAAAATACTGTTAAGTATGCAGTATAACAATACAATTGAAGAGAGGGAAGGAATAGTGCAATAAAGTATAGTCTGAGATTTAAGATTAAAATATAAATACAGTGCAAGGCAGTTCAGTGCAATGTTAATATATTAATAACAATATTGTAATTATAAGATTTGAAGAAATTGAAATTGAAATTGAAATTGTATTGAAATATACATGAGGTAGATGAGCAGAACAGTGTTGATTGACTTTGTTCAGTGTAAGGGTGGGGGCTATTTCTGAGCGTTCAACCTGCAATTTAAAGTTCTTGGGGCTGTTCGTTTAACATATTTGATGAAACGGAAGAGGAATGTTGCTTTGGTTCAGTCTGAAACCTGTAATAGTCGTAGTAATGATGATGATGATGCTTTTTTTTTCTTTATCCGCGTAGATAAAGTGTGACCAGTACTGGCCAAGTCGCGGCACAGAGACATACGGGATGATCCAGGTCACCCTGCTGGACACAATGGAGCTGGCCACATTCTGTGTCCGCACCCTTTCCCTGCATAAGGTCAATTATTTCCCTCTTTTTTTTTTCCGCTCCCTCTCCATCTGTGTCCACCCCTTGACTCACCGCTCTGCCCTTTCCTCGAGTAACTAGCGTTAAATCCATTGAAAAAACGCTTTGATCTCTTGAATTTACAGTTAGGGTCGAGGAGCAACTGGAGTATTCCACTGTCACTGAACGACGCACGGAGGAGAAGAGATTGGTCTGGGCTTCGTGGAGTGTTCAAATCAGGCCAGCCTCCTTGTGTCAGGCGCTGAGATTTGATCACTGTTGGAAGCAGAGCACTTTCTCATAGCACAGGGCTAATCTAGGACCGCCAGACTAGCGTGCCTCTGTGGCCTACTTACAAACACAGAAACTAGGCCAACTGTAGCTTCCAAGTCTAGCACACGCTTCTCCAAATTTTTGTTGATGTGTCGTGAAACGTCACCTTTGAAGATCAGTCATATAGTAGAGAATAATGCACATGAAATGTTCAGCACTGCCTGTATTATTCCTTTGTTTTGTATAGATGGTGTACAATGTAGGGATATTTGGGGATCTGAAATTACCCTTTAATATATACAGAATGTATAGGAATATCTTTTGCATTAAGCTTCTTGGACATTCTGTATGAGGAAAGTTAGTTGTGTTTTGTATGACTGGCAATAATTAGGATGGAGTCGTTGAGATATATCTGAGAATCTGCACTCAAACATTAATTAGTTAAAAGGTTTTATGTTGGAGCATTCCGTAATGCAAACGAGATTAATCTTACACATGCACATGCACAGACAAGTACGACTTCAGTGATAGTAAAGCCAATTTATTTATTTTTTTTGCTTGTCTCTTATATCAGAGTGGCTGCAGTGAACGGCGAGAGGTGCGTCAGTTCCAGTTTACAGCCTGGCCAGATCACGGTGTGCCAGAGTATCCCACCCCCTTCCTCAACTTCCTCCGCAGGGTCAAAGCCTGCAACCCTCCTGACGCCGGACCTATCATCGCTCACTGCAGGTACAGCGCACACACACACACAGTATATCTTAAATATTCTTATTTGCTTTCTTGCGGAAAGTTAGATAATAAGATCGATACCACTATTAGACATTAGAGTATTATCAATCTTCTTATCCAACTGTTGGCAAAAAAAAAGCTAATAAGCCCATTTCCCAAACTAATAATAACAATAACTTTATTTATATAGAACCTTTGAAAACAGAGTTTACATTACATTACATTACATGTCATTTAGCTGACGCTTTTATCCAAAGCGACTTACAATTGCTATATATCAGAGGTCGCACACCTCTGGAGCAACTAGGGGTTAAGTGTCTTGCTCAGGGACACATTGGTTGATGGATCATGGTGGGAATCGAACCCAGGTCTCCACACCAAAGGCATGTGTTCTAACCACTGCGCCATCACCACCCAACGTTTACAACGTGCTTTGACAGACAAAGCAAGGCATAAGCAGGATATGCAGAGATCAATGTTGAACTATTTCTTTAAATGAAATATCAAAAATAAAATCCACTGATATCCCACTTCTCCCTCTCCGTCTACCAGCGCTGGTGTTGGTCGCACCGGCTGTTTTATTGTCATCGATGCCATGCTGGAGCGCATTCGGCACGAACGCACTGTGGACATCTACGGCCATGTGACCCTAATGCGCTCCCAGAGGAACTACATGGTGCAGACGGAGGACCAGTACAGCTTCATCCACGAGGCCCTGCTGGAGGCTGTGGCGTGCGGGAACACTGAGGTGGCCGCCAGGAGTCTGTACTCTTACATGCAGAAGCTGTCCAAGGTGGAGCCTGGGGAGCACATCACCGGCATGGAGCTGGAGTTCAAGGTAGGGCAAATTGTGTTCAAAATGAAATGGTTGGGGATATATGCTGCCTCGCGTACACAATTGCATTCTGAGATTTTGTCTGAAAAGATACATAGATAGAAAAGTGATTTCAAACATTTTTGCTTTGTGGCTTCTTAAAGGTGCTCTAAGCGATGTCACGTGTTTTTTAGGCTACAACATTTGTTGTCATGTACAGCAAACATCTCCTCACTATCCGCTAGCTGCCTGTCCCCTGAACACACTGTAAAAAAAAAACGCGGTCTCTGTAGACAGCCCGGGCTCCACAAACAGCAACAAAAACAAACTGCGCCAACCTGCACCACGAAACATAACAGTGTTCCAGCTAATAACCGACAAGAAGGATTTGGGGGTGGGGCTTGGGGGGTTAGTGCGCGGAAGGGGACGGGATGAGGAGAAGGGGGGGGGGAGCTAGCCTCCGTTTTGTTTGACAGTACTTGTCTAGTCACCCAACATCGCTTAGAGCACCTTTTAAAATGAAGCCAGGTCTACTTATAATACCATGTTGTAAGTTGCCTGAGTCTATGAGTTGTAAGCAACATGAGATTGATTTTTCTTTCTAAAATTGTTTCACTTGAATAATATTGAGAGCCTTGAAGATGTTAACCTACCTAGAATCTAAAAAAAGTAAAAAGATAAGTATAAGTATAAGATAAAAGATAAGAAAATGAACAATATTTTGTGTAACAGAAAAATACTTTTTCTTCCTTCCTATCTTGTCATCTCACGTCCCCTCAGATTGGGAACCAGTACAGTGGCCTTGGGACATTAGCTAACCAGGCAAATAATCCTGCACTCTTGCATGCCAAATCAGTTTGGATTTGCTGGATAATGTACTTTAAAGTAAAAAAAACAAACAAACAAAAAACATCATCACAAATTAACATTTTCTCTCTCCATCTAGCGGCTGGCCAACACCAAAGCCCACACGTCCCGGTTTGTCACAGCCAACCTGCCTTGCAACAAATTCAAGAACCGACTGGTCAACATCATGCCCTATGAAACCACCCGCGTCTGCCTCCAGCCAATCAGAGGCCTGGAGGGCTCCGACTACATCAACGCCAGTTACATAGACGGATACAGGTATGTTTTTCTCCTGAGTACACTAATATGACCTGACCCTCTTCCTCTTATGATGGCTCGATGAGTGAATGGAATGGATAGGTTTTCACCACGGCGCTCCCACCTGTCACGTCCTGTCAGATCGGCCGTGACTGTATACATGTTCCCACTATCTGTCCGGCTGCACGGCACTTGCTTCGATCACAGTGCTTGTGATGATTCAGGCATTCAGAGTGGTTGTACACACATGTTTTGACTGTTCCTCTTCTTGCCTGAAGCCTGACCCCCTTTTCAGTCTGACGCTTGACAGAGGGAGAAACAGGGAGAATGAAGGGAGGAGGTGGCTTCTTAATCTGTGTTTGTGTGTGTGTGTGTGTGTGTGTGTGTGTGTGTGTAGGCAACAGAGAGGCTATATTGCCACCCAGGGCCCACTGGCTGAGACTACGGAGGATTTCTGGAGGATGCTGTGGGAACACAACTCCACTATAGTGGTCATGCTCACTAAACTGCGAGAAATGGGACGGGTAGGGGTAAATTATTTCACACACAAAGTGCTACAAATACCAGCAAATGTCAGCCCTGTACACAATGTCATCAATCCTTTTTTTTTTTTTTTTTTTTCCTTGTTCTGCTCTCTCAGGAGAAGTGTCACCAGTACTGGCCCGCTGAGCGCTCAGCCAGGTACCAATACTTTGTGGTGGACCCCATGGCTGAGTACAACATGCCTCAGTACATCCTCCGGGAGTTCAAAGTTACAGATGCCAGGGTGAGCTCATGGCGTCTGTGTGTTCCAAGACTTGGTCTCCTGTTGTACGTTGTATTCAAACAGCAGCGTAACATTACACTCCTTGACTTGTGCTCTATTCCCAATCCATCAGTGCTGTTCAAAGGCAACGGTCCAAAGCATGTCCTATCGACGTGTAGTGTGTGTCGGTCCGTGTGTGTTTTTGTATGTGAATGTGTGTAACACAACAGGTTAGCTCCAGCAGCAAGCAGCTAGATTACTCATTCAACCATGCTGTCTCCAGATCACCTTGACAGCGTGTGTGTGTGTGCGCGCGTGTGTGTGTGTGTGTGTGTGTGTGTGTGTGTGTGTGTGTGTGTGTGTGTGTGTGTGTGTGTGTGTGTGTGTGCGCGTGTGTGTGTGTCCCCACGTGCACATATCTGCCAGTCATAGATAACTCCAGTTAAGCCTGTCCTGCACTGACGCCACTTCGACAGATGCTCTATTGATCTCCATTATAGGGGAGTCAGAAAGGCTGAGCAGAAGAGAAAAGATGTAATTGCCTACTGAGTGGCTGACAATAGCAGACGCACTGACGTTACAGCTTCAAGTTAACCACAGCCACTGATCCAGGGTCAGATAACAGTAATCATTAGAAGGAGAAAAAAAAGGATAGTGCCTGGCAGAGACTCTCCTCAAAGAGCAGAGTCTTTTTTTGAAATAATCACCTCACATAAACAATAACTACGCCTTTCCAGGATCAACCTCTTGATACGTGTTGAAAAGACATTAGATACACTTTCAAATCAACGCAGCTTCTTTTTTTTCTTCAGTTAGATCGTTCTTAACTCCTCGTTTCCCCACTCCTTCAGGACGGCCAATCACGGACAGTGCGTCAGTTCCAGTTTACCGATTGGCCAGAGCAAGGTGTTCCCAAATCTGGCGAGGGCTTCATTGATTTCATTGGCCAAGTGCACAAAACCAAGGAGCAGTTTGGCCAGGATGGACCAATCAGCGTTCACTGCAGGTAAGCAGTGGGGTTCAGCTCAGCAGCTCATGATGAAACTATTCACTGTTAATTAAAAGTGCATCCAATTGCATAGCAACTGCAGTGGGTTGGTCAGAATGTAGCATGTCGTCGTCTGAGCTCTGGCACATTGCAAACTATGGTCAAAATGGTTTCCTTTTATGTCTGTAGTGCTGGCGTGGGGCGGACAGGTGTCTTCATCACTCTGAGTATTGTCCTGGAGAGGATGCGTTACGAAGGGGCGGTGGACATCTTCCAGACTGTCAAAATGCTGCGCACACAGAGACCAGCCATGGTGCAGACTGAGGTAAACACTCAACAGCATGTGGGACGACATGGGCAGAGACTTTTACTCACTGTCTTGTGAAAAGCATGCATCTCCAAACCTTACGCTTTTTATGAGTTACAGATCTGTTTAAGACATATGCAGATTTTTCTCAACACATAAAGGAACTCTTAATCCTTTAGTTTATCTGAAAAATTAAAACAATCACCGATCTGAGAGATTAAGACAGATATGACATTCAGCATTCCCAGCATACAGTGAAGTCAGGATTTTAGTAAAGCCTCTGTTGCAATACCATTGTCATGATTCTAGATCAAAACAACTGACTGGTTAGGTGCTGTGAGCCTGTGTCTGTCCCTGTTTATAGCAACAATGATATGTTTTTGTTCCTCTGTTTGTCACCCAGGATGAGTACCAGTTTTGCTACCAGGCTGCTCTGGAGTACCTGGGTAGCTTTGACCACTATGCAACATAAGTGAAGAGACAACCATTCATCCATCTTTCTGCTTCGAGGTCCACAAACAAAACCAACGAGTGAAACAAGAGAAAGACGGCCTGAAATAACGTGAACAGTGAACCTTCATCTGGGAGCAAGACTCAAAGATGAATTCTACACCAACAAGGACAAAACGCAACGACAAAAACAGCAACAACAAATCTGTGTCTAACAGCACCCACACTCATCAGGGGTTTCCCTGAGGAGCTGGTGGGTGTGGAGACTCTCCATGTGTAATCCATATACTTACCTCAGTGTTCCAGTGTGAAGGACGTATAATACATGTGTGTTGTGGTCAGCTATCTCCAATATGAACCAGTGAAATACACTTCTGAACAGGAGTTATGATACTATATGTGTATAAAAAAATACATAAAGAAAAAAAAAACAAAGAGCCTGGATATTTGCTGCACCCTAAATGGGCTTTTTATCCTCAACTTTGTATCTATTGGTTCGGTGTACTAAGGGGGTTACAAAGTGCAAAGGTGAACATTTCTATGTGTCCGTGAGTCTATTTTAAAAATGTCTACTGCTGCCACTGGTGGCTCTGATTACC
This sequence comes from Gymnocephalus cernua, assembly GCA_023631565.1. Taxonomy (NCBI): domain Eukaryota; kingdom Metazoa; phylum Chordata; class Actinopteri; order Perciformes; family Percidae; genus Gymnocephalus; species Gymnocephalus cernua. The sequence continues at coordinate 16,179,108 of CM042436.1, forward strand.
GTTTAAAGCAGATGACTAGGTAATGCCTCAGCAGAAGCCTACAGTAGGGACTCAACACCCTGAGGACTGTTGGAGAAGCATGTGGATGCTCATTTACCCGACGCACAGTGCCAAGAGAAACCATGCAGCGTGAACATGAACTGTGGCCTAAGGAGAGATAGCTTCCTCTTTTATCCAGCATAACATAAAGCCAGACTAGAGACCGCTCTAAACACACTGGCCAAGGATCAGTTCACGCTCCCAAATCGTATCCTCGCTGAGTAACAGCTGGCCTCAGAACAGTGATTAGAGCCTCAACTGGGCTGAGATTTGTCGTCCACTGCATTCTTCATTCAACAAAAGCCTGCTTGCTATTTGCTGTATTCCTTGTTCACCCTCCAGCTCATCTCCTCTTGAAGTCAGCCCCATTGTGTCAGTTCAGCAGTGGCTTATTGAAAGAGATGCTCTAATGAAACAATTGAGCTTCAATCATCCCATTTCTGCAGACGTGATTTTTGTGTGTTTTTACTGTATGTCTTTGCCTTATGCTGACATATTTTTTGTGTTTAGACATGCTGCTTAATGTTCATGGGTTGTGTGCTAAACCTTTATTGTCATACAGTATCTTAAACCGAGGATGAAAGTTGTTTCCTAATCATCTTCCTCCTCTAAAGCTTACCTACTTGAATTGCACGACTTTGCAGTTAAAACAGTCTGGTGTTTTACTATTTAAGGCTACTGACAGTGAAAGATAATGAGAGAAAGCCAAAAAAAAAAAAAACATTCAGCGTAAGTGCTGATTTGCTCACTTTCAACAGTCGTCTCCCCTCACCCAACTATCCCACCTTTACATAAACTCCATTCAAATTCTCTCTGTTCCTAAATCACACTGTACATAACATCCCAACTTTACCAACTTTACCAAATGATGTTTTCCCCTCTGTCTACTCCAGTACAACTGCACAGGTTGCATATATATATATATATATATATATATATATATATATATATATATATATATATATATATATATATATATATATATATATATCTTTTCTTGATTTGACATATAATCATAATTGGTCCCACTTGGTGATTGAAGAGCACAGCGATGTTCCAGTGTATCAGACATCTCGGGTGTTTTCACAGATTTTGTACATACAGTCTATCATTGGAGTCCTATACAGTACAGTTGCATACGTCTGAGCACAAGATATAACGTGGGATTGGATGTGATGTAGTTCTTATTGTCGCAGAAAAAAAGCCTTATTGTTATTGTTCAATTTGTCATATTTATTTCATATGATTTTTTTTAAGATATTTATTCTATTTTGTTACTTTTTACGTTTGTTTTTGAATCTATTTATTTGGGATATCTACCAACTATAACCAATAAGATGTTGTTTACTTGTTTCTTTGGCGAGCCAATGTTAAAGTATGATATTGTCACTGTTTGTTTTTTTATTTTTAATGGTCAGTTTTGGTGCTTTTTTATTTGCTTTATTATAAAGTATGCCCTCTGTGTAGGGTGCTATTTGATACTGATTACTGATGTCCGACTAGTTAGCTAGAGATGTGCATTAGAAGCAGACCTAGTATAAGTTTACAGTGATGCTCTTTTGATGCCCTTCCCCCACTTGACCTCCATAGCAACAGCAGTGGTGTGATCACAGCAACAGGTATGGTCCGGCCCAAGGGCATCAACAAAAATTAGATATATAGAGCAGACTTGTTGTTGAAAACCTCAGACAAGCTGTTGGTATTTATTTTGCTGGAAAGCACATGGTAGCAAGTGTATTTTTGACAAAGAATGGGTTAAGAATGGCCCAGCTACACACACCCTCAAAGGTTATTGTTTATATCTGAAATTATTCTGATATGAAATCTATGTGTGGTCCAGAAGTCTTGACAGTGTGTGACATATATAAAAAATGTTATTCCTTTGAATTTCTAATGATTATTGTGTCAAGAGAAATATAAAAGGCACACACATGAAACATAATATCAAATGTGTTGAGGGTCAGCTCTGATGACGCCACCCCCCTAACTTATGTACCTGTTCTTTCCTTTCAAACCATGGATGTAGATATTGTATCTTGACTTTGTATTAAAAGCAGAATGATTGGATATACAGCACAATGAACTGTGTGATTCCTGTGGCCTTTTTTTGTTGTTATTCACTCCTTGTCCACTAGAAGGGACCAAAGTATCTCTAAACTGAAATGCAATACTGTGCACTATTAACTTTTACTGAATATACTGCACACAGGATTACATCTAAAAAAAAAATGCTTGGAAGTTTAAATTTAACTTTTACAAAACGGTTTCAGTTGCTTTGGAGCCACAAAATTAAGTTGCATTCAGTTAAGCTGTAATAACTCTCCAGCTGTATGTGTATGTATGTATGTTACAGTATGGTAATGCAGAGCAGAGGCATGGTGGAGATGGGAAAGATTCCCAATGTCTGCTGGTAGCGTAAGGATTAAAATACTTAATGTTACTTTTAGAATGTAAAATATTGCATTAAGTGCCCGTATTTGGATAAATGCCAAATTGGATATATTTGTCCTTTCAGAAAAATACAAGTTTGTCAGTCAAGACTTGGATGTTGACATGGCCAGCCGGACGCAACACAAGCCGGAAACTTAGGATAACTGATGTAACATGACATGAGCATGACAACACACTTTGCAACAACACATACAGGAAATTTCTTAAGGGGAAAAACATGTTGTAATCTTGGACATAAAACTCCATTCTTGATATTTGAAACGGTTAGTTTGGCCAAAAAAAAACAACATAAAGACAGTTAAAGAATTGACAGTTACCGTCAGATGAGAAGCCACTCTCATATTTGTAACTATAATGCTACAGCTAGCAGGCGTTTAACTTAGCTTAGCACAAGGACTGGAAGCAGGGGGAAACCATACGTTATAAGGTTAGACATGCGTTACACATATAGTTTTGCTCTGTCCGAAGATTAAACTAACAAGATAAACTGTGTTAATTAGTGAGCTTTTGAGGTGTGTGTAGTTGGATTTGTGACCATTGGACAAAGCTAGCTAGCAGCTCCCCCGTTTCCAGTCTTTGTGCTAGGCTAAGCTAACCGGCTGCTGGAGCTAGCTTCATAATTAGCATACAGATGTTTTTACGTTGTTTTTTTATGACGACTTTTCGGCAAGCAAGAAAAAGAGCATATTTCCAAAAAAATGTTAACTATTCCTTTAAGGTCCACTCATTAGTTAGCATTGACGCTCATAGGATATTCTTCTTGTCATATTTCCAATCTGTTTGAACACTGTCCTCACACGAACAGTGCAGAAACCAGGACAGGAAGGCTGACTGTCCTTTATTCAAAGAATGACAGAAGGTGTTCTATTTTTATGTCTCCTTTCTTTGATCAGTAACATTCTTTAGACAACTAGCATTATGATTAGGAGATGAAGAGAAATGCTGCTCCTTGCATTCATTATAGTGTGTGTTTTCAGTACAGCCCGGGCACACCCATGTATGAGATGCAATCAGCTGTAATCTCAGAATAGTTCTAGATGTGTTTCACTTTTCAGTAGGCCGACAATGTGCAAGATAAGTCCTTCGCCAGTGTAAAGTTCACATGCAGCAGCAGCATCCTCATTGTTTCTGTCTAATGATATAAAGAGTTGCCAAGTGCGGTTGGCAAACCTTTTCACCTGCTACTTCCTCAAAAGCTCTCATAAAGCCAACCACTCATTTGCATGTTGTCAAGGAAAACGAAAAGGAGGAGGGTGTGGCGAATGTATTGTTCTTCTGTCCATCACAGGACAAATCACTGTGGTAATTTGAACGCTTTCATGACTCTAACCTGCGGTATTTCCTTCTTGAGATGTGTTGAGACAGGCCCGGTAACTTTAAACCTATAAATGCACTTGCATTATTATAGCACTTTTCTAGTCTTAACGAATTCTCAAAGCAGTTATGAGGAGGCTTAGTTTTATGCAGATAGCTGTTTTCTCTCAGCCTCGCATGGTAACGATTCATACCACACACAAAGACACTGAGGCCAATGTGACCCTGAGCTGCTATATTGCTCCGGGCAAACACCTACAGAGCACAATAGATCGTGTTTATCTGAAAATGCTGGCTTCAGTGTGGGGTGACAGAGCATGAGCAGTATGTGAAATTAAATTCACCTATACAATGCAAAACAAAAATCAACACCAGATAACTTACAATAATTCTGTAGGGCCATTTTAGATTATTAAACAATGAAAAAAAAAAAAATGTTTCCGAGGTCATCTATGCAGATGTTATATGACCCCTCCCTTTTTCTTCCTGCTGTCTGCAGGAGCTGGCAGTTTGGGGGGGGTTAATTAGCTAATGAGCTGACACCTGGGTAGGCTTCAACCTAGGCGTGCCATGTCTCATTGTGTTGGTCTCTTTCCTAGGCTCCACATCTCCTGGGTCCTGTAGGGTAGACTGTGTACAGTTGAGACGTGTACAGTTGAGACACCTTTAATAACTTGCGTGCGCAGCAAGCACAAGTTGTGATTTTTTGCTGTGCGCATGCGTCCTCTTCGATCGTGGGGAGTTTGAACAACGGACGCATCTCCGATCGGAAGATATCAGCAAAAGTTTTTTTTTTTTTCTAAGGTAAGACGCTTCTCACTTCACCATGCCCTCTCCACAATGAACAGCTTATTATCCTGACGTGACTGCTAAACGTAACTGATGTCATCACAAGCGTTATTTTGTGCCCTAAAAACTGGCATATTTCATGGTGTCATGCAAGGTACATTGCAAAATCTAGAGAAATGTGTGGACAGTTGAGACACAAGCTGTATCAACTGTACCCGCGATAGAGTTCTGTTATGTCACACAGCTGTTTGTTCAGTGTTATAACGTCAGCTAAACGTCGTAATTAGCCAGCATATGACGCAAATGAAAATAATATATAGCCTATTTGTGATATTTCAACTGTGTATTATTAATGAAAATGAATATATTTTCTAACATAACATTTCTAACATTTTTAGTCAGTGCTAATTTAAATAAAATGAATGAATTTAAACTGATGAATAAACAAAGCTGTTGCCCAACAGTTATTTTCGGTATTTATTATATTTGCAATGAACGGTTAGTTACCTTTTTACATCATTAAAAATGGGTGTCTCAACTGTACCATACTGTCTCAACTGGCTACCACATATGGGTACAGTTGAGACAACGTTGAAAAGCACCTTTATTTTTTATAAGCTAATTGTGTAAAATATAAACTACTTGTGGGTATTATTGATTGATAATATCTTAGTCTACAAGCTAATGAAATGTCATGTGGCATGCCATGTGGAAATTCACTTCGATTTTTCACACAAAAATAGACACTGGAATTCCAGTGTCTATTGTCTAGTGAAAAATGGAAACGCAACGTGTCTCATGCTGTACTCAGTCTACTAGAAGCGAGATTTAGCGTTAATGAGGTACCTTCGTCAACCCAGGGTTTTCTGTACCACGACGGGTTTAAATCGCTGTGGTAATTTATTATGCTGAACACCAAACCTGCTCGGGAGCAGGTTACGTTGGAGATTAGAGATCAACCGGTGTAAAAGCACCGCCTACTGACCAATCAGTACTCGACTGATAACGGCGTCACCGCTAGAAGATCCATTGACTGAATGGGTGGAGTTCAGTACGGAAGCGTATTGCATTCACCATAGAAAAAAAAATGTAGACACCTTATCTCGTAATTACGAGATCCTGATCTCATAATTACGAGAAAAGATCTCGTAATTTTGAGAAAAGATCTCGTAATTATGAGATCCTGATCTCGTAATTTTGAGAAAAGATCTCGTAATTATGAGATAAGGATCTCGAGATCATTTTAAACACCTGGAAGCAGCATATCTAGTTGGGGACATTCTAAAACCTTAACGTGGTTTAATGTAGCCTACCTAAACAATGATCAATTATTACCACATTTCTCTCTCATATTGCTCATCATAACCACCGAAAACTGTCAAAAAATCAAACCCAAAGTCCAATTATTACGGACGATCTGACATTAAGCGTTGCTGCTCCATTAAGGGTATTGTAAGGATAATAATAAGGGTAATATAAGACCCTTAATGGAGCAGAAACGCTTATTGTCAGATAACGTCCATAATATTTGGACTTTGGGTACGATTTTTTTATGATGAGCAATATGAGAGAGAATGTTGATGATGATTGATCGTTGTTTAGGTACATTAAACCACGTTAAGCTTTTTCACATTAGACTTATAAATGAGAACCGTGGAGAGTCAACACCCAGCTGCTCCGCTGCCCTGTTGTGAAGCAGATCCATAAAAGGATTTGGGTTAGATTATTTGACAGTTTTCCGTGGTTATGATGAGCAATGTGAGAGAGGAATTTGGTAATCATTGATCATTGTTTAGGTACATTAAACCACGTTAAGCTTTTAGAATGTCCCCAACTAGATATGTTTCAGATCTCGTAATTACGAGATCTTTTCTCAAAATTACGAGATCTTTAAAAAAACATTTTTAGACACCTTATCTCGTAATTACGAGATCAGGATCTCGTAATTACGAGATAAGGTGTCTAAAAATGTTTTTCTATGATGAATGCAATACGCTTCCGTAGTTCAGTGAGTAAAAAGAAGAAAAAAAAGAAAAAGCCTGGTGCGTGGAGAGAGAGAGGTGCGTTGGTATTTTTATGAAAGGGATACTATAAACTTCTTGAGCCGTGTGTTGCCAATGCGCGCATCTGTTTGAATTATGTTTTTATATTTTTTATTTGCTCCCATGGTTGCTTCCCACTGCCAGGGTTGCAACTGAAATAATAGACTAAAGCAACGACAGTTTATGGAAAGGACAAGTGTAATTATGGTCAGATCTTGTGCCTGATTGATGGGGAAGTGATATTGATAAGCGTTGTAATTTACGCATTTACAGCGTCTTTTTTGCCAGCTTTTCTTCCTGTTTTAGGAAGCATTGACTGGATTGCTTTTTGCTTGTAAACCGTGTCTGTGTTCTTCATATTTATGTAGAATTATAGTTTGCTCTTCTTATGTAAAATATGCGGCTCTGGTAGATGTTTGCGATTGGTCACGAAGGGCAAACACCGCCTCTTTTATGTGAACGCGCGCGTCTCTAGATTGGAAAAGCAGTTACATCCCTCACTCATCCATACACTCCACACACCTCGTGTTTTGTTATGTTTATTTATCACTAAACCTCTAATTGGCACTTTAACCTGTCTGGACTTCCCTCTTTGTCACATGCTTTGAGACAGATTATGTAGTATTTGGTTTAAAAGCCTTTATCTGCCATTTTTGATTGTTGAAAGTGCTGCTATAGGCTACTCCTATTTGTTTTCACTCCTAACTATAGTAGCTACATGCTAACTGCAGTAAAATATGTCATCTTGGCTGCCAATGTTGGTTAATTCTCCCCAATTTTGGGTTGCATTACTGCTGAAACATGTCAGATTGTGTAGCTGGTTCAGAAGCCTTCATCTAAGATTTTTGACTATATAAAGTGCTCATTTGTTCCGTAATCTAACGTTAGTATACTGTTAACAATTAAGTAGCTGCATTTTTAAGCCAGATAGCTGTAATCTTGGAGGACAGTGCTGGTAATTTCTACCCAAATTCCAGTCACATTACTGCTGGGACATACCCGGTTGTGTAGTATTTGGTGTAGAAGCCTTAATTGGTGATTTCTTTCTTTTTTTACCAGTACAAAGTTCTGCTATATACTCTGTTGCAGTCGAGTCTCAGGCTGCTACTAGTTAAACAAAACTGGAGCACAGTGGAGATTCCAGGAAACACTCTGTCCAATCAGAGCAGACTGGGCTTTGTCGGGAGGCGGGCTTAGAGGTGACAGGTGCTCCTACAGAGCATCTCATATGGAGGGTGACTACAGGTATATATGATTCATACAGTATATGCAAATCTTCTGTATAGTTTTACATTATTGAATGGCCTTTTCTAAATTATTACATTTTTACATTACACCAGTATAACCTGAAAAGATGATGCATTTCTTCATGTAGATTGCAAATGTAAACCATACTACACACTGTTGTTACTTCTGGCACAATGTTTGAACTAAAACTTTCAATATTGTGGAAAGTACCAACATTCAAAATGTTAAACTCATCACCATGTTGGCAGCACTGACTGCTCAGTGGTTACTGAATCCTTCATTTCAAATTAGAATACCTGGACAAAGGTCATGCACAGCGCTTTGAGCTGCATACAGAGGCAAAGGTGGAGGAGAGGTGAGGGTAAGAGGAGGGAGAGTGAGCCAACATCTGGAATGACACCATGCAATCATATGAACACCTGTGGTTTGACAGTGCCGGCAGCTGGACGAGGAAAACTGCCCAACCAGAGTACCTTCAAAACGAAAATAACCTCCGACATGCTGGTACTTTTGTACTGTACAGGAAAGTAAATCTCTTTGGCATAGTTTTGTGTCTTTTGTGGACATTTTGCAGGTGAAGTTCACAATAGTCCCCTGAGCTTGTGCCCGGTAGGACAGTTCAGCAAGCCATCCATGCATGTACATGAGCCTTTAAGTGTAAAATGAAAGGACTCATTAAGCACATCAGTGTACCATAGCTTTTTGTGCACAAAACATATATGTGTATATATATCTTTTATTTATTTTACATATTTCTTAATGCCTTGGAAATATGGAAACACTACATTTTGAATGGAATGCTTGTGGATTTATGGAGCTTTACATTTTTACAGTTGGGTAAAAAAAAATAAAAAATTGCCACGTCATGTTACTGCATGTGTCTGTGCTGTTGTCCATTCATCATCCTGTGATCTCAATCTGTGCAGGCTGAGCAGGTTATACGGCAGGAGACAACAGTGTGACTGGGATGATGGCTATCTCTGCATACCTGTGACGCAGTGTGTGCACGCTCTTATAGGCGTGCTGTCTGTGTGACTGCCAACAGGGTTAGGATAGGTACTACCACCCATAGAGATTGTTGCCATGAGGAGCAGAAGCTGTGCAGAATGTGTGGGCTTCCCACCTGCCTTGGTGCGCTGCCTGGTTGGTTTAGTTTGAGGAAAAACCCCGCCCCTCACAACTGATTGGTTGATTTAACAATAAGAAGCCAATCAGAGTACTCGAGGAAACAAAGCCAAAAGAATTACACACAAGGTGTTTCAATGAGTTTGTAAACTTGAGAGAGCTAAAGAGATTAGGTATAGTCTGTCACTGCATGTATGAACGTGCATGTGTATGAGTTGGAAGTATTTCTTTTCCACCATGACTGCGAAATGCAGGAGATTCTCACTGGACAGCTCTGTGTGAGTATAGAGATGTTACGGTTTCTCCTTGGTTTACTGCTGGTACTCTTTCTCTGTTCCTTTCTCATCCTTCATGAAGTTTTGTTTTTAATATAGTTTTTTTATATATTTTTTTACGGCTGACCAACAGTGTACATATACATCACCCTAAGCACCAGGTGTGCTCAATATTCTTGTTATGTCTCCAGTGTTTGCAGCTCCTGGTTGACAAAAGTGAAAGCACTCTAGAGATCCATGCTGTTGCGCAGAGAGTGCAGACTAACCACAGGTCTATATAAGCAGACAATTAGGCCAAGCAGAGGGAGAACGCCAATACAGCTGGTAATACAGCTGGTATTCCATTTGGATTCTAGTTTTAACTTTTGCTTTCACATGAAGGAACTGAGATATTGGATCCAAACAAGACCAGTATATCCTCCTCTTTTATTTACCTATGTACTCTTATTCAACAGTGTTGTTGACACCAATGCTGTGCATGCATTATGTAAGAAAGTCTATCTGTCAATGAACTGTATTCATCTCTGTGGAAAACCAGACTTCCCCTGATGTAGACAGTAAAAGTGAATGATAATGAAATGTTTACCATCAGCATGCAGGAGTGGTTTTCCTCCACTCGGTGACTGATGATCCCACCGGGGGAGAAATCTAGTTCTCTTTTTGTGTTTTGTCTTTGTGCTGTTTGATATCCCGGTCCCACCGTGTGTGCATCACATAAAAGCTGGAAGAAATCACTCTGACATTTATCTCCTGCTCTCTCGGGACAGCTGTTTGGACGGAGTCGGACTCCTTGACGCAAGAAGAGGCAGCAGCAGGTTTAGCAGTAAGGAATCCAAAAAGAGTCTGAACGATGCCCGACTGGAGATCCAGAAGTTAAATCACAGCCTCAACTCCAACATGCCCCTCAGGTGCACACTCAGCCTTCAACACTACACTGAGATTAAGAAAGAAAAAATGAAACCCGTACCTAGACAAAGTCCTGATATGTAATCTCATTTATGTGAGCATGGTGCATTTGTCCTGTTTGTGTCCTCAGGGAGCAGACCATAGCTGAGCGCTCCGATGGGCTACACAACAATAATGTAAGTCCGCTTCACATCATCATCCTGCTACCTTCTATCCCCTGCAACCATTTCATTGTTTATCTTTGCAGCACAGGATGAATTAAAGTGACTATACTATGTATTATGTAAACATTTGAGTGTCATTATGTAAATCATTATACATACAGTATGAGAGAGAGAGAGAGAGAGAGAGAGAGAGAGAGAGAGAGAGAGAGAGAGAGAGAGAGAGAGAGAGAGAGAGAGAGAGAGAGAGAGAGAGAGAGAGAGAGAGAGAGAGAGAGAGAGAGAGAGAGAGAGAGAGAGAGAGAGAGAGAGAGAGAGAGAGAGAGAGAGAGAGAGAGAGAGAGAGAGAGAGAGAGAGAGAGAGAGAGAGAGAGAGAGAGAGACTCTCTAGGGTTCTAGGAACATTATGTTCTAGGAACTGCAAAAATCTCTCCGTCAGAAAGGAACTTTAATGTGTGTGTGTGTGTGTGTATATATTATAACATAATAATAATAACATTGCATCAAATGACAATGTCACATGGCATCACATATGAACATAGAACGTATGCTCATCTGGTGGACAGAAGCATGATTCCAAATGACAGCTTGTTTCCTCTGTCCCCAAGTAGCCAAACAAAATAAGTTTCTTAAGGTTTAAAGTCACTTATTTCACATAAACACCAAACCTGCTTCTAATTTAAAAAAAAAAAAAATTCCCAGATACATCACTCAACACACAGTTGAGTGTTTCTTTAACACTATTTTTCCCTACAGAGCTTCCTGAAGCACAAGAAAACCTTCCACAAACTGTTCCAAGAGATTCCTGAGGGGGAGAAGCTGACACACAGTGAGCTGAGAGTCTGCTACCTATTCCTTGATATTGATTATGGAAATGACATTGCATTGTGACCTTTTTTTCACTTTGTCCCTGATGTCTGATTAAGTGCTGCCAAACACTTAGTTTGCCAAGTGGTGCACAGCGAACGAGAAGCTGAAAGAGTTTAGCACATGATGCTGCAGGCATGTCTCTGTTGTCTGGCTCAGTGGTTCCCAAAGTGGGGCCCGGGGACCACCAGGAGTCCTTGAGGGGGATCTCAGCAAAAAGGGGAATCATTTATTTCACTATAATTCCGTCCATAAGTAACATAATGACAGAATGTATGACTATTTTGGTCATGGGTTTCATACACTTTCTGTAATAAAAGATTACAAAAATAAAAATCCTATCAGATGGGGGACCCTGGGACAAACTGTTATCAAATGGAGGGCCGTGGTCTAATTTGTGTCAGTTTAGGGGCTCCTTGACGTGCAAAAGTTTGGGAACCGCTGGTCTAGGTGACACAGCTGTTTTTTTTAGATTAACACCTGGTAAGTTACCAGGGAACAAATGAGGAACTAACTGCTAGCGAACCATTAGTTCATGTTACATTTCATTAAAAAGGTAGCTAATGATTAGTCAATGATGAATTACTTGACAAACGAGTGAGAAACCAATCAGGAGCAACTCGATAATTGAAGAATCCATAATAAGTACTTCTCTAAACATTCCTAGTGGACTATATAGTAGAGAATGATGAGTCACTAGAGAACAACACAAGCAACACAAAAGTATAAGTAATCATAAAATAATGAAGTAATGAGGGACTACTTAGTGAATGTTCAGTATTATGTATAATTGTACTGGGGTGGGGACTCAAAAACAAGAACTAATGTTTAAGTAATAACCCTGTAATGCACTAGTTTTGTGCTGCTCATCAGCTGGTTCAGAGTTAATCTCGACGTGTGTGTGTGTGTGTGTGTGTGTGTGTGTGTGTGTGTGTGTGTGTGTGTGTGTGTGTGTGTGTGTGTGTGTGTGTGTGTGTGTGTGTGTGTGTGTGTGTGCAGCATTCACCTGTGCATTGCAGAAGGAGGTGCTGTATCATGGGAAACTCTTTGTTTGTGAGAACTACGTGTGTTTCCACTCGTCAGTGCTGCTCAAAGACACCAAGGTAACGCACTCACAACACATTAAGCTGAGGCCTAATTCACACTGGTGAATCAGCAGTGGCACTACTACATGTCAGGCCAATTAAACCAATATGTGTTTAATTCTATTGTAACAGGTCCCAGAATTCACTTTCTTTCTTTTTTTATCTCCGGTATTTGGGCTTTTACCCTAATATCAAGGACTTCACAGAGGGAAATGATTTAAGGCTCCGGATAGAGAATAAAATAACAAGCTGGTTCTTTACCTTAGTCATCCATGTTTCAGGTCACATTGAGAAACTATTGAGAAATATGACTGTAATGTCCTCTTTAAGGCCCTAAAGGCAACAAGAATCATTTGTTTGTCCACATATTGCAGGTGGTGATTCGTGCGTCCAGCATCAGGAGGGTGAAGAAACATCACTCAGGTTTATCCATGTTGTCTATTCAAACTGCTGATAGAGAGAAGGTCAGAATACACACTTTAGACAAACATATTTTATTATTCTCGTTGTGGTTTTGAGCTATATAAATATACACGTGGACTTGACTGCATCTTTGCATTACAGATGTACAGTATAATCCAACATTTTAGGATAGGAATTTGCTATTATAACTTTTAATGGCCACAATGGTGACATGGTCAAACCTTTTGGGGTTTCTGGATCAATAACCCATATGTGGGGAATTGGAATGGTAAACTGTAAATTGTGTCTTTATTAATCACGTGTTTAAACTGCTTATTAATAATAGTTCAGTCAGCTTGACTCAATGTGACAAGTGGTTTGAGTGTTAACTACCAATCAATAAAAGGAAAGATGGTAAATGGATTAAAAAGAAGGGAAATGGTGAATGAAATTCCGTGCAGCTTGTCAAGCCAAGACTTCATATTAACTTTCTTAACATTGAGCGTACACATAGTTTGTTTTGCTCCACGGTTAAACCTTTCTTTTGCCTCTCATTTTCTCTTTTTAGTACTCATTTGTGTCTTTGAGGAACCGTGAGATGTGTTATAAACTCCTCCAAACTGTCTGTTCACATGCACAGGTAGGTGCTCCACTAATCTGCACGCACATAAAGGTATCATTTCTTTAAAAAAACGTGTTTAGTTGTTTCATCCATGTTTCTGTGTTTGTCTGAACCAGGAGGAGAGCGTCAGCGGCAGCCCTCATATCTCTGCAGAGAATGAAGTTGATCATGATGTGGTATGTTTGCTGCTCATCTAACTCAACCAAACCAGGAAGTTCTGGCATTGAGGCGTTATAGTTGAGCGAATATGAGTGCACCTTCAACATCTCTGTCCTTGTTCACAGGCCTCCAGTTATTCCAGTTTGGAGGACAGCATAGATCATGATCTGAGCAGAGAGAACAGCATTTACCTTGACAATGGCTTCCCTCAGATGTCCAGTGAAGGTGAGAAACAGATGGGAGAGACACAGAGCTGTGTGTCAGGGAGTAAATCATCACTACTTATTACTGTGATGCATGGCATACCAGCAGGATAATGTTTGTCTTTATTTTCAATAATGTAGTAGTGCTCATATTATGCTTTTTGGCTTTTTCCCTTTCCTTTATTGTGTTATATATCTTTTTGTTTACAAAGTGAAAAATCCCAAAGTCCACCCCAAAGGGACTTACCATCTCCAACAGAAAACACTGTTCACAAACTGCTCCAAACAGCTCTGTTGTAGTCCAGCCTTTACTTCTGTGACGAACGTGCGTCATTTTGTAACACACGTTATAATGCTCGCCTAGCTGCTAGCATGGCACGCCCTCATACTCTGCTTCTGACTGGCTAGTAGTCCTTACCTAGCTACTGCACATGTGCGACTCCCAACAAAGATGGAACAG